>CAUYSK010016910.1:0-138573 GCA_963575035.1 Avahi laniger | reverse complement strand
GTTATTGATACAGCCACTACTTTTTTAAAATTAATGTTTGCACGGTATGTCTTTGTTCATGTTTTTACTCTCAACCTATGTATGTCATTGAATTTGAGGAGAGTTTCTTATAAGCAGCATATAATTGATTATTTAAAAAATTCACTATTGAAATCTCCTTCTTTTGATTGGATTATTTAGACCACTTACATTGAAGGTAATATTGCCACGTTAGCACTTAAGGCTGACATTTAATGCTCTGTTTTCAATTTCTATTTGCTAGAACAGAGGAGTTCTAGCGCTTCTGTTTCCCTCTTTTTGCCTTTGGGATGGTTACTGAAAATATTTTAGGATTCAATCTTGACTTATTTATGGATTATGGAGCTTTTTTTGGGGGGATGTATCTGGAATTACTACATACATATGTGACTTTTTTGTTTTTTTATATACAGGATCTCACTGGATCACCCAACAGGACTGCAGCGGCACTATTGTAGCTCACTGCAACCTCAAACTCCTGGGCTCAAGGGATCCTCCTGCTTCGGCCTCCTGAGTAGTTGGGACTACAGGCACATGCCACCACACCCAGCTAATTTTTTAAAAATTATTTGTAGAGACAGAGTCTTGCTATGTTGCCCAGGCTGCCCATGACCCTAATGGCAGGCTAAGTACCTAATACAGACATGTTGGTTTCCGGTGTTCCGTGGAGCAGTCTGCAAAGAGATAAGCGTAGGGGTTTGGACTGAGGTGGAGACCAGGTTTAAAGGTACACTGGAAAGGCATACCCGGCCTCAAGCGATCCTCTGGCCTGGCCTTCCAAAGTGCTGGGATGATAGCACTTGGAGCCACCACACTCAGCTTTACAGATGTGACTTATAGCAATAGTCTACCGGTGTCAACATTTTACCTTTGAGTATAGTGTAAAAACCTCACTTTCATTTAAGTCCTTTTATCTTCCCCACATTAAATATCACTGTCTTGGGTTAAAAATGGTGTTATAATTTTTGTTTCAACTATGAAATATTATTTATACAGTTCATGAGGAAAAGGACAGTCTGTTATAAGTATCCATATTTTGCCCTTTCTCTAGTTCCTGCTTCTTTGTGCTCCCAAATCCCTCTTTTCTGACTTCTTTTCTGTCTGCAGAGCATCCTCTAACCAATCTTTAATAGTAGGACTATTGACAATAAGCTCTTTTGATCACCTTTCAGCTAAGAATGTTTTTATTTCTCCTTCATTTCTGAAGGATGATTTCACTGGATGTGGAATTCATGGTCGACAGTCCTTTCAGCACTTGGAAAATATTATGCTACTTCTTTTTGTGCCCTCCACCATTTCAGGGGAAAATCTAGTGTTGTTAGAGATGGCATTTCCCTATAGATAAGGTGTCATTTCTCTTGCTGATTTCAGGATTTCTTCTTCGTCTTTGTTAAGCTGCATCTGGGTGTGCTAGTCTTTGGGTTTATGCTATTCGGTTTTTGGATCTGTAGATTTGTGTCTGTTGCCCAGTTTGGGAAGTGTTCAGCCAAACAGTCTTTTGGCCCCACTCCTTCTCCTCCCCCTCTGATACTTCACTGGTGTAAATGTTGGATCTTTTGTTATTTTCCCACAGGTTCCTGAAATTCTGTTTATTTTTTAAAAACATCTTTTTTTTCTCTGTTATTCAGATTGGGTAAATTCTACTGTTTTGCCTCATATATTAATATATACCTGATTCTATTCTCTGTAATCTCCACATGACTATTGAACCCATCCAGCAACATTTTTATTTGTTATTACATTAAGTGTTATTATATTTATTACATTTCTCAGTTCTGTGATTTCCATTTGGTTCTTATTATAATTAATATTTTGGGGGCTGAGATATTCTGTTTTTTAGTTTGTTACACGAGAATTTGTAATTGATTGTGAGAACATTTTTATGATGCCTGCTTTTAAATCCTTGTCAGATAATTCCAACATCTGATTCATCTCAGTGTTGGTGTTAATTGTCTCCTCTCACTCCAGTTGTGGTTTTCTTGGTTCTTGAAATGATAGATGATTTTTAAAAAATTGTATCATGGCCATTTTGTCCATTGTGGTAGGAGACTCTGAGTCCCACATCGATCTCTTTTCCAGCAGGCGGTCACCCTCTCCAGGTTTGGCATGCAGTCCACTCTGTTGGCGGCGGTTATGGTGCGACTTCAAGCACTGTGCTCTCACTGCGGTCTGCCGGGGCGCCCACTGGTCCTGCTGGTGCTGGCTGCAGGGCAGGGAGAGCTTCACTAGGTCAAACTACCCAGCGCTTCTTGGTGGAGAGGGCAGGGACACCACCACTGTACTGGTACCCCCTGGATGTCCAGGTATCTCTGGGTGGGAGAGGTGAGTCTTGGACCCATGGGGACAAAAAGGATTCCCTTCCTGGGCCACTTGTTGCAGCTAGATCCCTCCCCTTCATGCCCCTTCTGGGAAGGGAGGACAAAAAACCTTTCTGGACTAGGCTGCCCACGGAAGCCTCCCATGCTGGCTCCGCCTGTCCCCTGCCCTGGCATCTCTCGAGTGTAAAGGGGGTCTCAGGCTCAGCGGGGATGGAGAGCATTTCCCCTGCTACTTATTCTGACGGGTCTTCCAATCGATCACTTGCTGGTGGCATCGGCCTTGCCTGCTGTGATGTGTGCGTTTCCCTCTGTGTGTGTGTGTGGGGCATGGGGGATTCCCAGTGAATCTATTGCCAGGCTGGGGCTGGGAAGCGCTGAGCCTGGTGACCTTCTGCTGGGTGGGGATGCAAGCCCCCTCCGCTGTGCTGTTCCCCTGTCCTGGAATGCCTGAGGTTGAACGCGGTGACCTTGAAGGCCCTCCTAGTGATGATGACCTGCGACTCACGCCTGCCACGTGCTTCCTGGAGGGGTGATGCTGGCTCGTGCCTCTGTGCCAAGGATGCCTTCCTAGGGTCTAGGGAGCAGGAGGGAGGGCAGGAGTGAAGCAGGCAGGAGGGAGAGCCCACAGAGGGCGTCCCACTGAGCTGCAGCCCCTGAGCAGCTTGGCCAGGCCTAAGGGCTATCCGGCAGGCAGGGCAAGGAGGGAAGGGGGAGGCATTTGCCCATCGGTACCATGTGCTGCTGGTGAAGGGTTGTCATGTGGGTGCTGACCCGCTGCTCCCCCAGGCTGCACGTGTGTAGACGTGGCACTCCCCAGGGATGTTGCTAGGAGAGCTCAGGTGGCAGGGGGAGGGCACGGGCCATATGGAGTCGGTCAGAGACCACACATGGAGTGGGCCAAGAGGTGGGTGACGCGGGAAGACCTGAAGCAGTGCCCTGGGCTGTCTCTCCTCTGTCAGTGGCACTCATACCAAACGCCTCGTGTGTAAATGACTCGGTTATTGTTGGTCTGCTTCTTTAGCATCCGGGCATACGCAGCCCTGTCATTCCTGGACGAGACCCAGGGAGCACCTGGCTCCCAGCTCCGGGGTGGTGGAGGCCCGGTCTGCTGCTGCACAGTGGCGGGCACCGCCTCCTCTGTGGCTGGCTGGCAGCTCTGCTTCTGGGCTGTTCCAGCATCTCTCTGATGCAGGAGCCCAGTAGGCCATCCCGCTGGTCCTCTGACACCAGCCGCCGTGTGCGCACTGGTGTGGCCAGCCCTCGCTCCGCCCCAGCTGCCCAGCGGGGGTCGTCCCTTGTGCCCAGCTCTCACACACGTGGCAGCTGCGCCAGAAATACTCTCCCCATGAATTTCCCGTTACCATGGAGTTGTGTCTGAAACCTTGCTGTCAGTGCATCGTTTCTGCGGGTTTCAAGGACAACCCATGGAGTCCCGGGCCGTGGATGGTAGCTGAGATGGAGACCAGTGCGAGCGGTCAGGGAGAGATCCCGGAGCCACCGGGCAGCTGTGTGCCCGGTAACAGTGCCAGTCTGTGGCAAGTCAAGAAAAAACCGTTTTTTCCCCTGGCTTCTGGCAAGTGGTAGTGATTGCAGCTACAGTTCCAATTAGGACATATGGTGGAACTAACGAATCTCTTCCACTCTACGCTGTCAGCCAGATTTCACATGGAGAGGATGTGAGATTTTCTTTGATGGTATAATGCCAGCAGCTGTCATCTCCTAAGCACCTACTAGGTGTCAGATCATGGCCCACGTTGTCTCATTTTGGAGCCGTTGCCCGAAGTCACTGGTTCTGGCTGGGGGTTTGGAAATCTCTTTAGCCATGTAGGAGGTGGGGCCCGGATCCTCCTCTCATTTGGCCTGCACTCCGGCACAGGAGAGGCCTGTGTGAGCTGGGCGTGGGGTGTGGGTGTGGGCGGTGTCCTGCCGGGGAGGGCTGTGAGAGGTGAGGGTAGGAGGTTGGAGCCCCGGCTGGTGGGGCAAGATGGGCCCCTGGGCGGCTGAGGAGGGGTGGCCTGGCATCAGCCCAGCCCCGGGCAGACCGGCATCCACCCTTGCCTTGGGCTGCCCAGTTCTTGGAGTGTGGAGAACCTGGTTGTAAGCCTCCATGGTCAAGTTCCCGGGACTCTGTACGGCATCCACTGGGGCCTGAAGGTGTGTGAGACCCTGAGGGGGGAGCGTGGATCAGGGGGAGTTGCGCTGGGTGGGCACCGACCTGGCCTTTCCAGGGAAGGTGTGAGCTGAGCAGCCCGTGGGGCTCGGGTGTGGCCTTGGACAGGCCCCTTCCTGGAGCTTCCCCTCTTCAGCAGGAAAAGTGGGGTTCACATGGATGGCTGCTAAGGGCTGGCATGGGGTGACGTGGTCGCCAGCAGGAACCTGAGGGCTGAGGCTGGCTGGTGGGGGCCAGGTGGGCTGAGCACTCAGGTCAGTGCTGTGCGGGTTCCTGGGCCTGTCTGTGTTTCAAGAGAAGTCAGAAGCCTACATTTTATGTGGTATTTTCTGAGTTTTAAATGTTGATAACTAATTAAAAACCAAACAAACAAAAGACCTCTGTGGGGCTAAATAATAAGATCCTTTGCCAGCCAAAAGTCCTGAGGGTGTCACCATATGCCCCGGTGCTGGTGGCTTCGAGTCCACCTACTGGGAAGCCAGATCTCTAGAAGCGGACGGGGGCATCTGGATTAGCTCCACCCCCTCCTGCCTATGGCTCCGTCTCTTTCCCCTCTGCTGCGTCCCAGCGTCTGCCACGGGCCTGACCTTGGTTTTCACTGATGGTCCTTGCGGAGCTGGCTCCTCTTCTGCGTTCTTCCTGCCTCTGTCCTGCAGGGGTCTGCAGCTTTGTGCTGCCCTGTCCTTCTGTGGGTATCAGGTGTGGGAGTGTGGAAGCGTGCAGTGTGTAGATGCGTGTGTGTGAGGGAGTGTGCACACACATGCCTAGGTGTGCACATAAGTACCAAATCTCCTCTCAGTCGGGTTGCTTTGTAAGCTGAGCACCTTTTTGGGTAGGATGTCTGCCCGTCTGCTGACCAGAACACAGTTATTCTAGGCTGGTGATTCCCTCTGCTTCTCTCCAAAATGCTCTCCCCACAGTGAAGGGGACTGAGCCTTTCCTCTGTCAGGCTTGGGCTGAGCCGCCACGTCAGAGCCCCAACTGCCCTGTGGAGAGACCTGGGGATCACAGGAACAACTCCCTCGTGTGGGGATCCACACAAACTAGACTGGACCCCCAGACCAGCTGCAGATTGAGCCCCACAGAGCAGAAGAATCGCCCAGCTAAGCCCTGCCCCAGCTCTGATCCCCCACCCCTGCCCCAGACAGTGAGGTGAGGTACATTCAAATGGTATTGTTTTAAGCTACTAGATCTTGGGTCAGTTTATAAAACAGTAATAGATTATCAGAATAATAATTTCCTTTACATTTCCCAAATGGTAATGTGTCATGTTTGGCAAAAGGTTTCTTTTAGGTTGCTTCAAATTAGAAAGAACCATGTCAGCAAACTGTGACCAAAAAAAAAAAAGCAGCAAACTGTGACCAAAAAAAAAGCAGCAGCCGGAATCCCAGTGAGATAGATGCAGGCTCATTCATTTGGATTCAGTTCTAATGATGAGGACTTACTTTTCGCCTGCTAGCAGCATAACTGGTAACTAAAGTTAGCCTTGGCTGAAAGCTCAGTGCATTACTGCAGAGCCCCGATTGCTGGGAGGCGGTGAGTGAGCTGATGATGACTGCGAACAGGACTGCGGTCCTTGGCGGGGCTCAGAGCCCCCATTCCTCCCTGCCGTCGCCTCCCGGGTGGCAGCAAGGAGTGGCTGGCCAACTGCGCTGGTGGCCAGCCACGCATACGCCTCCAGCAGGTCTCTGCCTTCCCCGACCCAGCCTCGTCCAGTGAGGCGGCACAAGCCCACCGACATGTGGTGCTGGCGGATGAATTGTGCCCACCCGCTAACTCTTGCTGAAGTCCTAACCCCCAGGACCTCAGGATGTGACCTTATTTGGACACAGGGTCCTTACAGTGGTAATCGAGGTAACATGAGGTCATTTGGGTGGCCCTAATCCACCACGACTGGAGTCTGTCTGAGATGAGGCGATGAGGACTGGGACACACACAGAGGCCAGGGAAGAGGCCGCAGTGGGTCCCTCCCTCACGGCCCTCAGACGCAGCCAGCCCTGCTGGCACCTGGCTTTTGGACTGGCAGCCCCAGAGCTGTGGGATAGCAGAGCTGCCCAGTGTTCGGTACTTTGTTATGGTGCCCGAGTGGACTAATACGCCAGGTGCCCTCACGCCCGTCCCACCCCGTGTGTGGGGCAGCCAATGGGCACACTCGCTCAGATGCTCATCCACTCACCATGGTGGCCTCAGAGAGGCGGGCTGCTCACAGCACCACCAGCCGGCTTCCACCCCCTCCCCAGGGCCTGCTTCTGGGTGTCTCTGCTCTTAGTGGCTTCATTCACTTTGGGAGGGGTACCACAGTGGGGACAACCAGGAGTGACACTGTAGCCAGTCCTTGGTCCCCCCACTTCTGTGTCTCACGGATGAGAAATCTCCAGGTTAGGACAGTCCTGCATGCTCTAAATCAAAGCTCCGCGAGCAACCTGGCTCCCGCAGACTTTGCGTGACTGTGCACAGAGCCCCTTCTCATCACAGCTGGCGCCGGAAGTGGTCCTGCTCCTCAAGCCGTGGGCCGAGGGTGAGGCAGGCATGGGGCACTGAGCAGGCCCTGGCAGCCTTGGGAGGGCGCAGCCAGTGCAGGCAGAGGGCAAGGGCTGTGGGGCAGCGTGAGTGGGCAGGAGAAGGATGAGCTGGGGAGGAGGAGGTCTCCCTGGCAGCCATGGGGCGGAGTCACTGGCGAAGCCCTGGAGGAGGAAGCAGGCAGCTGAGGCAGGGTGGGGGTAGAGGCAGGTGGGGACCCACGGGTGATGGTCGCACTCTGGTTGCCAGGAAGCAGACTCTGAGAGTTGACTAGCCAGGACGGACTTCAGAGAACGGTCTTGATGTCAGGAGTGAGTGGGGGCGTCAGGGTGCCGGGCAGACCAACGACTGCCTCGGCCGACTGCCAGGGAACGCTGGGCTGAGTGGCCTGCAGAGGGTCCCTGGGGGCCGAGAGGGACGTGGGCTGCCCAGGAAGGGCAGCTCAGGCCAGGGCTCATCTCAGGGAGCTGTTGGGGGCCCCTGCTGCCCCCCTGGGGAGTGCTCCAGCCTGGCAAAGTGGTCTTGTCAGCCATCACGGGCTGGGCACCGTGCCCCACTGACCGGGCGCTTGGTCTCTCTTGCTATGCTCCCAGCACTCTCCCGGCCCTCTGTGGCCTCTGCGCCCATGATCTCTCTCTCTCTCTCTCTCTCTGCCTTGGTGTGCTGGGTGCACAGTCTGGGGGCCTCCCAGTGACTCGGCATGTTTGAGAGCTCCCCGACGGGGCCTGGGCAGGGCAGCTGCTCGATATCGGTGGCCTTGCGCCCTCTGGTTTTCTTTCTTGCGCCCTCTGGGCCCCTTTCTTCCTCCCCCTCCCCAGTCATTGTCTCAGGTTTCCCCCAACCAGCGTCCAACTCATCAGCAGGTACCTTTCAGGGACAGTTCCCGCAGAAGGGAGAGGGGCCCCGGGAGAGCTGAGGCCGGGGAGGGGAGATGGGGACCTCCTTGGGGCGTTTTGCTCCAGGGAGCGAGGAGGAACCTGCAGAGGAACAGTTCCTGGGTCTCCTCTACAGAGCGGCAGGTCCAGGTGAGCAGGGACTTGTGCAGGGCTGTGTGAGCCTCCGCCCTGCAGTGCGCTTGGCGATGCTGACCACACTTCCTGCCCAGAGAGAGGCCCTGAGGCTTTATTTATGTGGCCCCAAATTGGCAACTACTTAATGCCCGCTTTAGGGGAAAGACCCGCTAACTTATGGAGTGATTAGAATGAATGCCATTGCTGCCATTAAAAGGTTTACAAAGCGTATCAATTAACTTGATAAAATGCTTGCCACAGAGCCAGTCTTAAGTACAGAAGGCAGGCTACACAAGCACGCCCTATCCTTGCCATTTTGCTTTGTGAATGGACAGCAGTTATGCATAGAAAAAAGGCTGGAAGGAATTACATACACCAGTTGGGAACGTTCAGTTTATGAGTTATTTATGTTTTTCTTTCCTATTCACTCCCTGAACCACCGCCAGGGCACCTGTGGGTACTTGTTAGCGCGAAGGTGAGGCAGTGTGTGAATTAACAACATATGATGCTTGCCAGGAACCTCAGGCACACAAGGCAGGCTACACCAGCATGCCTTATCCTTGTAATTTTGCTTTGTGAAAGCAAAGCCTCCCAGTGTCTCGGTATGTTTGAGAGCCCCCCGACAGGGCCTGGGCAGGGCAGGGGGTGGGGTGGACCTGGGGGCGTAGAGGAAGCGGCTCAGGGCTTAGACCTGGGGGCAAACCCATGACTGTGAGTCTGGAGGAGGACTTTCCCGGTTTCCTGGGGTGGGCCGGGGCCACTCCCCACCCCAGGTCTGGCTCCGTGGAGGGAGCGAGCTCTGTGGCTGCTGGTCTCGTTCCTTCTGGGCTATCTGTCAGCAGCGAGGGGCAAGTGGAGACTTTTGTGGGCCCTGTGGTCTCTCTGTGTCATGGGAGTAGTAACCCGCTGCTGCCGAAGGGGGCAACCGGCGCTCTCCCTAGGATACTGCTGAGGATGCCATGCCCACCGGTGCAGTGGCAGCAGCTCTGAGGCCTGGTACCGGAGAGGCCAGGGAGACACAGGACGGTGGAGAGCAGGTGCACCAGTGCTAGGTGCCAGCTCTTGCCCAGGGACTGTCTGAGGGCAGAGCCGGTGGGCTGCTGTTGTCTGAACCTAGGTCATTAAACAAGGGGAGAATGGCCGAACGGACGGCGTCTGAGGCCTTGGGTGGATATCTGTCTTTCGCCGAGGCTGGCATTGCTGGATGGTGCAGTGCCTGCGGCCCGGGGGTGGTCATTGTGACTTGGCAGAGACTTTGCTCCTGCCTCCGGGGGTGCTGGAAGTCTGGGTCCTGGCAGGGCCCAACATGTGAGAACGAAGCCATAGGACCAGCAGTAACTCCTTAGTCCTAATTCTTGCCACCCCTCCCCCACCACACCACTGCATTTCTGGGGTGCCTGGGCCCCCAGGTGCTGGCCTGCACAGCTGTGTTTCTGCTCTGTCTTCCCATGGAGCTGCCTCATGCCCAAGGTTCTCAGATGCAGGGCACGCGTAGGGATCACTGTCCCCATAGTAGCACGGAGTCTGGGCAGCAGAAGCCAGACCTCTGCCCGGCGGTGTTGCCGTCTGCTCCTGGGCCCCAGCCTGCACGCCCCGGTTTGCTTGTGGTTGGTTGGGCGCAAGTGACTGGTTCTGGCTTATCTGTTAGCACCGTAATGAGTGTGACCTCCAGGGGCCGCGCATTGAATTTCCACCATGAGGCCCTTCAGAGTTCTTTCTGCCTCTTCCGGTGACCAGCAACTTCCAGACGATAGTCCCCACATTCCAGCTTGCGTCTTGGCATGAGGGAGCACGCAGGAGCCCTGGCCTTCCCGCAGGAGTCGGCGTGAGCAGCGCTGCGTCGTCTCTTTGATTTCAAGTCCCTGTGATGCAGGTTGTCAGCTGTCGCAGGGCAGACAAACCGGTGCCGACCGATACAGGCCTCGCAGGAACCGCATCCTGCCCAGGAGGGGCCTGGCGACCGTGTAGTTCAGCCCTTTCACTGCACAGAAGCGAAATCTGAGGTCCAGGGAGGCGAGGACAGAGTGTGGGGTCACACAGCCAGTGGGTGGCACAGCAGGGGCCCTGTCTCTGCCTCTCTGCTGAACCGTGCTGCCTCCCGAGAGCAGATCTGTGAAATGCTTCCCAAGCAGAATAGAAAATGAACGGCGGACTTTGGGGTGAGGGAAGGTTGATAAAGAGAATTTTCTCTGAACTCCCATCTCAGTCCCAGGCTGAGGCCGTGACGGTGTGCCCGCAGCTGGCATTGAGGCTGCGGCTTCCCAGCAGGGGTGAGGGGATGGCTGGGGACGAGCCACCTCCTTCAGGGAGTGATGCTGGCTGAGCCACCATTCTGGACAGCCTCGCGGTGCCGAATCCAGGTGGTATCAGTCTGTTTTAAAGGTGAGGACATGGAGGCGTGTAACCATTAAGCGACTGGTCACACGGCTTGTGGGGGATGGAGCTGGTGTTTGGACCCAGGTGGTGTGGCCCTAGGACCCTGCTTAGCACACAGATGTCGCCACCTGTAAGCTGTACATCTGGGGATGACCCCTGAGGCTGTTTCCTCACTGGGCGGGTGGAGACCCTATCGCAGACCCTGGGGCTGATGTCTTGGTGTCCCATGAGTTTTGCAAACCTGTGTGAAAGGTGGGGCAGGCACGACTTCCAGCACAGACTGTCTTCCGCCCAGGGACCTGCGTGGGTGCAACAAGCACTTTCCCCAGAAGAGAAGCCCGATTTCCCCAAGGCTCTGGCAGCCGTTCTGAGCAAGGGCCGCCCCTTCCGGGAAGGAAGGAGGAGAAAGGGTGGCGGTGGAGAGCAGCTGGGCCGAGCGCAGAGGTCACGGGAGGGGAGCGGCGTGCCGGGAAGAGCCTATCGATTGCCTCCTTTTAGAAATGGACTCAAGTGGAATCATTCATAAGGGCTCTCCCCACCGCTGACAATACCCACGCCCACCGCGGTCAGGGAAATGGATTTACAGCACTCGGGGAAAGCAAACACGCTGCTGAGATGTGCAGAGGCGGCGTGGTTCACTTCCCAGACACTTTCTGGAGGGCCAGCTGGTGGCCTCCTGGAGACAGAGGGCGGCAGGGCGTGCTGTCTGGGGCTGGACCAGGTCCCGTTGAGCATTGTGGCCATGAGGGGCCCCCTCACTGTGGGCGAGTGTTGGTGGAGGAAGCCCCAGGGCCTGACGGATCCTGGGATCGGGAGGCCGGCAAGAGAGCTGAGCCTCAGAAGTAGGAGGGGCCGTGCAGGACCTTCTAGGCAGAGGGACACTGGGCCAAGCACCTGGCCATGCGGCTCCATGCAGGGCCCCCTGTGTAGCTGGGACCCTCAGGGTGAAGGCAGGAGATGGGAGGCTCCAGAGAAAGGCAGAGGCAGCCCTAGGGGTCCCGTCAGGGGCAGCCAGGCCAGGTGTATCAGATCACCTTTGGAGATGGGATGGGGTGCAGCCCCTGCTGGTCAACCCAAGACTTCCCCTAGGCCTGGCGCTGGGCAAAGGGATGCTGACTAGGGTCACATTCTGCTTCCCTTAAGCTTGCCTGAGGCTGCCCAGCAGCAGGGTGGCTTCAGAGGACATGGCTCAGCCCAGTGAATGGCCCAGGTGCCCAGGCAGACTGCCTCTCTGCCAGCAGGGCTTAGGAGGCCGCCACACGGAGGTGCATCTCGGCGTTCGTTCATTCATTCATTCGTTTTTCAAGAGGAACATGGACACCGAGGGCTGCTGGCGTCCATGGTGAGCCGGGCTCCCAGTGTTAAGGTGGGGGTGCACAGGCAGACACGGGCACCGGACCAGGCACACCGGGATCAAGTCACACATGCTAGTGTGTAAGATCTCTGCGCTCAGGTTCCTCAACGGCAAAACGGTGCTGATCCCCGGCAGAGGGTTGTGGGCTCTTGGGATGTGGCAACTGTAGGTACCTGGCTGGTACCAGGCCCCACCTGGGCACCGAGAGCTCAGCCAGGTGCCCTCCACCTAGCTGGGCGCTCCAGGCAGGCCGTGCCTCAGGGCCTTGGCACATGCCGTCACCTCACAGTCGCCGGCCCCTGCCCTGCAGCATCCTCTCTGAGTGCTCGCCACAGCGCACACGACGCCGCAGCTCCGGGGGGTGGGGCTGGGTTGGACGTGTCTCGTTCCCAGCGTCTTTCTGGTGCTGGAATAGCGCCTGGCGCGGCAGAAGGGCCTCCCTGAGAGAGACTCTGCAGAGCGAGGGCCCGGGTGTTTCTGCTCCTTCACCCCGGGAGGGCCAGGAGAGCAGGGCGCAGGCCGAGCCTCGGGGAGAGGGCTGTGACCCTGAGCCTCGGGGTGCAGGGAGACTGGGCTGTGGCTCCAGACGGCTGGCGCCACCCTCTGCCGGGTGGGTGGGAGGCTCGGGCCTCCTATGGGTGAGGCTCCATCTCTGCCCTGTAGGGGCTCCTGGTCTGCAGGGGCATAGGCCTGAGGCACGAGACTTCCCTCAGGCCCCTGGCTGGGACAGTGTCATCTGTCTCTGGGGTCAGAGAGCTGTGGCTGAGGCTCAGCCCGGTCCTGGATGGGCAGGGCGTGTGAGGCAGGAAGGGAGGCTGGGCCTGTCCCCAAGGCCTGTGCTGAGGCCGGACCACTCAGGCGCACACGGCTACCCAGAAGGGGGCTGCTGCTCCGTGGTGGGTGTGGGTTGGACCCAGGGCCTGCTGCAGTGAGGGCCCCGCCCTGGTTCTGGGCCTGGGATGGTGGCTGCTCTGTCAGGAGGCTTGTACCCAATTTGGATCTCTGCCCCACCCTGCCCGACTTTGGTTGCCTCCAGAATGCCCCAATCCCCTGCTTTGTCTAAAGAAATGAGGGCTGCAGAGAGCCGGCCACAGGCTCTGGGGAGCCATTTCTAATGGGAAAACATGCCCATTTGCCTAAATGAATCAAATCCATTTCTCTCCCATACATATTTCATGGGCTTCCTCTCTGTGTAATTTAATTATCGCTGCTGTTAGTGCCCTGGTCGGTGCAGCTCTGCTCCCCAGACCCTCCGAGCCTGCGTTATGCGGGGCTCCAGGGAGGAGCCAAAAGCATGGAGCCATCTCTATGGTAACAGGATGCCATAATATTTTGTGGTGATCTATTGCTTTAATCTTGAGGGCTCTGAGCATATTGCCAGCATTAATAAATAAATCTAAATAACACCCTGGTGAGACTGACATTATTCTATCCATTTTACTGCTGGATAAACAGCAGCTCAGAGGGGTTAAACGCCTGGCCTGGGGGAGGGTAGAAGGGCGGTGCTGTGCACACGTGTGGGGGGGCCCGGTCAGGTGTCAGAGAAGCCTCTGGGAGCCCTGGGACCAGGACACTGGAACGTGCTCTGGACGTACTACCTGTGACTCTTTGTCACTGGGTCGGAGCCGGCCCTGCTGCCCACGGCCATGGCAGGAAGGGCCCCCTGGCTTCAGCACAGCTCCCTCCCTACTAACTAAGCCTGGAAGGTCCGCCCGGAGAAGTCCCGTTCCTTGGTTTCCGTACGTTCAACAGCACACTTCCTTGGAGGAAATAACCTTTAATTCAGTCCCAGCCTTGGCCCCTCGTTGGGGGAGTTGCTGGGATGATTCTCGAGGCTGGGTCTTGAACGTGGAGAACGTGAGGGGGCAAGGACGCAGGCGTGTCCTGTGCGGGCGTCCGGGTGAGCGAGGTCTGCCTCTCCTGCTGTGTGCAGATGTGCCGCTGCTTTTGTTTGTCCTACCTCTCTCTGGGTGAGGCCTCCCTTCCCCTCGGCCGGCTGGCCGTCCTGGGTCTTACTCAACTCAAGGAGTTGATCCCATTTCCAAGGTCACCTCGTGCTGCCCAGCCCTGCCACATGGTGTCACTGCTGAGCACTGGTCCCGTGCAGCCTGTCCCCCGCCCTTGCACACACCCGCACGCGGCTGCTCCTGCACGGTGGCAGTGTCCCTCCGCCACAGGGCAGTGTGCACCCCCTGTCTGAACGTGGCCTCCTCGCAGGGCTTCGGCCTCGCCAGCCTCCTTCCTCCGCCAAGCTGAGGGCCCTTTTGGAGTTCCTTGGTGTCCTTTCCTTCTGTGACCCTCAATCCATCAAAGGGTCCTAATGATGTGGGATACAAAGCTGATGGGTCCACATCCCTGTCCCTTTCTGCGCCTCTTGGATCCTGCTCAAATTTGCCTGTCCCCTTTCCTGGGGCCAGGTATGTCCACCCAGAGACTTAGGAGTAGCATCAGGCCAAAGTGTCCTTCAGGGTGGTGAAGTCACGTCGTTGTCGCCTGTTTCGGGTCTTCCTCAGTGCCAGGATGCTGAGCAGGCGGCTCCTCTGGCTAGAACGGGCAGTGTGGTCTCCTGGCTCCTTGCGCTGTTCAGGCACCTCCTGCCCGTTGTTCTGTGAGCTCCCAGGTCTTATCTGTCACTGCCAGCACTGAGCGTCTGTGTCTGTGGGGTGGACACGCTTTGGGGAGTCTCCCCAGCCCACACAGCCTTTCTCTAGCTTGCTGCTCTGCCTGTGGCTGGTAGGACAGGGTGTGAGCACCTCACCCAAGCTGGTGTGCTCAGGCTCTCTGTCCCAGCCATTGGGAATCAGGCCTCTGCGATATTGCAATATAATAAGAAATGTACACCCTATGTGCCTGGTTCCTGGCACAGAGCTCCTAAAACCCTTGGAATTCCCTGAGGGGTAGGGCTGAGAGGAGCATATTTTATTATGCATAACAAGCCCCTTTCCACCACCCCTGAGTTTGTGCTAATGAAATGACTTTTGCAGAATGGGGCTGGTTGGCAGAGGATCCAACCACATGGTTAGAGGGTGGGGACTTTCAGCCCACCCCAGGGCCAGCGGTTTCATTGGTCATGTCCATTGAATGGGGCCTCCATGAAAGCCTGTCTGGGCTGGCGGCACACCTGGAGAGAAGGTAACCCCCATGCCTTGCCCTGTGCATTGTTTCCACCTGGCTGTTCCTGTGTTGTATCTTTTATAATAAACTGGTAAGTAAACCATATAATGAACAGTAAGTAAAATATTTTCCTGAGTTCTGTGAGCTAGTCTAGCAAATTATTGAACATGAGGAGGGGGAGGTAGGGACCCCTGACTTATTTCTGGCTGGTCCAAAGCGCAGGTGACAACCTGGGACTTGCAATTAACATCGAAGTTGGGGGCAGTCTTGTGGGACGAGCCTGTGGGGTCCGTGCCAACTCTGGGCGGTTAGTGTCAGAACTGAGTTAAGTCGTAGGACACCCAGTTGGTGTCCACAGAGAATTGTAAAATTCGCTGGTGTGGAAAAAAACCTCTACATCCTTAAGTGTCAGAATTATGTGTACAGAAAACTAGTTTGTTTTTCTTTTTGCGTCAGACAACTGCAATCGTACCTGAACCGAGAGAACATGTAGGGCAGGTGGCCCGGGGAAGTCCTCTTTGGCCCAGGTGCCTATGAGCGGGGGAGGATGCTGGTATCTGGGGAGGAGGAAGAAGGAGGGAAGGAGGAAGAGAGAGACAGAGAGAGGAGGGAAGGGGAGGGAAGGGAGCAGAGGGGAGAAGGGAAGGGAAGACAGGAAGAAATAGGAAAGAGAGCCCGGTGGCCCCTGTGTGAGGGAGGAGGGAACTCCAGTGGCTGATGCCTTCTCTGCTCCGCTCTGCTTCCCTGGAGGCCCAGCTGTCAGCCCTGGCTGAGCCCCATGAAGTGCGTCTACTTTGCAGCTGGGCAGGAAAGGGTTAACGCAGGAGGCCTGGATAGCTCAAACCCTGTGCCTTTCAAATAAAAGGCCTGTCTTCAGAATTGGCCCTTGTCTGGCCCCTGGAAGATCACCTTTGACATCTTAGAATATTTTGCTTGATAAATGCTTTTGTACGACCGACCGGGCGTGGGCCCTGCCCTACCGGTTTGACCAGATAAGCAGATCCTGACAATGCGATT
This sequence comes from Avahi laniger, assembly GCA_963575035.1. Classification (NCBI taxonomy): domain Eukaryota; kingdom Metazoa; phylum Chordata; class Mammalia; order Primates; family Indriidae; genus Avahi; species Avahi laniger. The sequence continues at coordinate 122,676 of CAUYSK010016910.1, read as the reverse complement.
GATGGCGAACACCTGTTTTTGCTTGGGGGCTGTAGCCTGGACTTTGAGGAGCTGAGGGCAGCCATGTAGGGGCTGTGCGGTTACATGACTGCCCTCCAGGAAAAACCCTGCCCGCCAAGGCTCTGGTGAGCTTGCCTGTCGGGAACACTTTACCCGGGTTGTCATACGTGATTGCTGGAGAATAAAGCATGTCCCTGAACCAAGAAAATGTGTCCCACTCTACTGAAGGGGCTCCATGAAGCTTCCCTGGTATCTCTTGCACTTGACTCACGTGCCCTTTCCCTCCGCCGAGTGCTCTGTGCCCTCCCACTGTGAGCATGACAGCCTTTTCTGAGTCCCGCGAGTCCCCCCAGCAAATCGTCAAGCCTGAGGGTGTCTTAAGGTCCCTGACACAGTGGCTCAAGGTGGCTTGGGCATACTTCTCTCCTCTGCAAATAGAAGAGCCTTGTCCGAGACAGCCTGGCATGCAAGGGAGGTACCAGAGAGGGTTCTGGCAGGAAACGGGCACCCTCAGCCTGGGCGGTGGGCGAGGGATGATGGAGGGACTGCTGAGGACAGTGGGGCAGGTGAAGGGACCCCTGGGCATGGTGAGACAGCAGCAGCAGGAGCTGCCACCACCCAAGGCCCCTGGGGGTCAGGGAGGGCTGAGCCAGAACCCGGGAAAGCTCTGAGTGCGGGAGGGAGCTGCTCACAGAGGCGGCGGCTGCAGGCAGAGGGTATAGCCCTGACCACTGTGGCCTGGCAGGGAGAGAGCTGGAGGACATGCAGCTGGCTCTGACCACCTGCTGGCCTCGTGCCTCCAGGCTCCTGAAAGGGCCTCTGACTGGCCAGATCCAATAGGATGCTCTGGGGCCGGTGGAAGTAATCGGGAAAGGCTGTGGAGTGGCGGGCAGATCAGTGCTGCCCTCTGTCAGAGGCCCTGCGTGTGGCCTCTGCCCTCTCATGTCCTCCTACCCGTCTCCTTTCGGCCCCTGTGCCCCCTTGGCCTGCTGGGGGGCTCTGCCCTCCATGCACCAACCACAGCCCACTCCCACCCCCAGCTTCAGCTCCGCCGCTTTCCTGTTTCCAGACCCATAGCTCCAGGGGCCGCTGGATGTTTCTGCAGGATTTCCCACCGAACCCGACGTGACCCACGATGGACTGACCCTTGCCGCCTCGGACCTGCACTTCTTGGTGCAGGTGCCCTTGGCTGTGGGTCTGGACGCGGTGGGTGCCAGTCCAGGCCCGATGTAGGGGCTGCCCCCAGGGCTCCCGCTGAATTGCGTCTCTCCAAATTCATGAGTTGAAGTCCTCGCTGTGTGATGGTCTTAGGGGGTGGGGCCTCTGGGAAGTGATTAAGGTTAGATGAGGCCGTGAGGGTGGGGTCCCCATGATGAGGTCAGGTTCTCACAAGAAGAGACTCCAGAGAGCTCGGTCCCTGCCTCTCTTTCTGCCGTGTGGGGACATGGTGAGAAGGTGGCCATCTGCAAGCCAGGAAGAGAGTCTTTACCAGAACCCAATCAGCTGGCACCTTGATCTTGGACTTCCAGCCCCTAGAACCGTGAGAAATAAGTGTCTGTCGTTTAAACCACCCAGTCTGGGATTTCGTGGTAGCAGCCTGAGCTGACGGAGGCTGAGCGCAGGGCACCGAGAGGTCCGCCTCGCGCCTGCTTTTCTGTGTTGTACGCGCTGCAGTTTACTTGCGTTGCTCTGTGGCATTCCACTGCATGATATACTCTGGTTCACTTGCCCACTCTTCTGTTGATGGTCGCGTGCATTGCGGCTATGATGATCATTCTTGTATCTATATCCTGGGGCACATGTCCCAACATTTCTCTGGACTATATACCCAGAGGTGGAATTTCTAGGTCGATAAGATAAGCATCTGTTCAGTTTTTCTAGATGAGGCCAAACTGTTTTCCAAGTGGATGTGCCAATTTGCACCTCCACCCGCGGTGTCTGCAGTGCCCCGGCTCCAGTGCGCTGATGCTGGTATCGTCAGGCTCTTGATGTTTGCCAGGCTGGTGGGTGTGTAGAGGTGTTCCATTATGCTCTTAATTTGTGCTTTCCTGTTTTATTAATGATGCATGTGTTTAAAAGATTGTACCAATAATAAAAATAGAAAGAAACTGACTCTAAAATTCCAAATGTCAATAAAAACGGGAAGAAAGGAGAGGGGCATGTAGGAGGAAGTAAAAATGTACTTTCTTTGTTTTTTTGTCTTACATTGGAGGAATCAGTGGACATTGTTGGGAACCTGAGTCATTTACTTGGGCTTCGTATAACATAAACATAAGAACAATCGGAAGGTTCTCGTACTGGAAACTTCCTCTTTGACCTTAGTTATGCTTCTAAGGGACACAGGGGTTAATGCTATAAAGGGGCAGCCTTGTGGGAAGGATGGGTATGGTTTTAGGCATGGGCTGGTAGTATAATTTCAAATCCCTTAACTTAGTGTCATATTTCTGTACAACTTCCCGAGCAGTGTCTGTAGGTGGGTTGTCCAAAGTACTGCAGTCTGGAACCTTCCTAACATGCTGCTCATGCCACAGAGTCAGAACACTGGGCAGCCTAAGGATGTCCTGTGAGCAGTAGGCCCCAGGCTAGGGTGTCCTCTTTCTTGGGCAGGGGGCCCGGATCCAGGGCACACAGGGGCTCCTGCCACTGTCCCTCAGTGTGCGACTTCTCCTTTGCTCAGGGACATCTGCCAGTTGTATTTCTTTGCCCTAAACAGCAGCATTCCAGAGTAACACTGGGCCCTAGGTTGATATCAACCCCCTACAACTGCATCCATGAACATAAGGAAAACTCGAAAGAAACAGTATGAGTGAAAAGCCCCAGCACAGCTCTCTGTGGGCCTGACAGGTCAGTAGGGCACGCGCAGGATGACTTAATAGTGTACACGTCAAGCTCTGTACCCTTCAGGCTGAGAAGCCGAGTTCTTTTCTAGTGCCTATGGGACACTTACAAAAAATTTTCATTCATTGTGAAACAAAGCAAGAAAAAAAAATTAAAGGACATTTTCCCTAATACAATTGTGCAGGTTGGTGCTTTGACCCAGCACAGCAAAATTGGAGATTAACAGCAAAAGAAAAACCCAAAACCTCCATCCATGTGGAAATTAAACATAAACATAAAAACACTGCAACCATTTCCTAAATAACTTTTGAATCAAAGAGAAATTTAAAACTATAATTGCTGAATACTAAGAAAACAACAATGTGAAAACGCTATATATCAAGACCTAGAAGAGCTGTCAAAGCTGTAATGAAGCAAATTCATGACCTTAAAGCTTTGTAGTGTTAGGCAGAAAAGGAAAATAAATAAGGTAAGTTTTCAATTCAAGTTAAAAAGAGAAGAATAAAGTAAACTTAAGGAAAGCAAGACAAAGGAATTAATAGATAGAAACAGAAATAAATGAATTAAAAACCCCAAACCATAAATAAATACTGGACTGGTTCTTTGGAAACCCTCCACAAAAGAGATAAATTGCTAGCTGGCCTTGCTGGCCCCGGTGTGTTTGGCCAGTATACACATGATGGATGGCTTTGCCGGCAGAACGGCTCTCCACGAGAGGACCCAGGGTTAATGTGCAAGTCCACACTACCTTGCAGGAGCTTGATTCCTCAAAAACTCAGGAAACCTTCTTGGAATGCAAGTGAATAAAGTGTGCTCAATTCAAGAATAAACTTGTATTTGCTCTAACAGAAAAAAAAGGAGTCCGTAAAACTTTGGAAATTTAACTATAATTAGAGATGAAAATTTTCATTGTTTGTCAAACCTGATGCCCCCAAAGCATTGCGCCTTCATGGTGGTGAGGAAGAAGAAGCCTAACGCATAGATTTGGAAGGAAGGTGGGCAGTATATCAGATGTGGAAGAGATTGAAAAGGGGCTAAGAGATTGCTAAACATAACGCAATAGATGATCTCCTAGATAAATATAAAGGACTAAAACTCACTCCAAAAGAGAAAACCTGAATATAATAAACCTGAAAAAATGAAGAGCAATTCACAAAATGGTAGATTAACAACCAGTTACATGTCATGGAAGATGGCAGAGTAGGAAGCTCCAGGAATTGGTCCTTCTGCCAAACAACTATTGAGCACCAGCAAGAATTGTCAGAAGTGATGAGTTTGGAACTCTGGAATTCATCAGCATTCAGCATTCTTCTTGATGAAGAAAAGGGCTGGTGAATTTTGGTATTTCATGTAGCAGCAACTGTTTTCCATTCCTGGCCTTAAAGCAGTAGCTTTAGGGAAGATGGCCCACATTCTTTGCGTGGCTTGCTGGTGCCAGGGTGGACAATAAACCTTGTCCTTGAAAACAGGATTGTGTATTTTGTTCCGTCTAATGGTTCACTAAGGGACCAGCACAGAGGCTGGCCATCATTTCAACTCACTCTGGCTGAAGCAGCACCTGTTCAAAGAATTTAAAGAGACAGAACGCCTCTTTTTTTCCTTTTCTTATTGAATCCAGACATTCAAGGAATTCTCTGTCAGGTCACTGATGAAAGAGACAATGGAATAGAGACTTTGGTGACCACACACAAATAGGCATGTAGGTTTTGCAAAAATTGTTTAGTTTTCTAGACTAAACAAATGGATGACTACAGCTCTTAACAAACAAAACAGCAATTCCTGGGGAGAGGGGAGAATCTGGTTTCTAGGGTTCCTATATTACAATATTCAAAAAGTCCAATTTTCAACAGTCAAAAAGAAATGGACAGAAACCGTCTTTTAGAAAGATGGCATTGAACTTAAAAGACTTTAACTCACATATACTTCAATGAGCTGAAGGAAACTATGTACTAAGAACTAAAGGAAATTGGAAAAATGGTGTATTAATAAGTAGGGATATCAATAAAGAAATAGAAATTATAGAGCTGAAAAGTACAACAGTTAAAATAAAAAATTCACTAGAGAGGTTCCACAGCAGATTTGAGCAGACAGAGAACTTGAAGACAGGGCAATTGAAATTATTTGGTTTGAGAAGCAGAAAAAATAATGAATGAAGAGAAATGAATAGAGTTAAGGAATCTATGAGACACTATCAAGTGGAAAACTATACACATTATGGCAGTTCTAGAAGTGGAAGATAGAGAAAAGGGGACAGAAAAAAGTACTGAGGAAACAATGGCTAAAAACTTCTCAAATTTGATGAAAGACACAAATCCACACACCCAAAAAGCTTGAGGCAATCCTACCAGGGGAAACTCAAAGAGAGCCATGACGAGGCACATTATAATCAAAGTGTAAACAGACAAAGACAAAATGAAGATCTTGAAAGCATCAAGAGAGAAATAACTTGCCAAGTACAATAAATACTCAATAAGATTAGCAGTCAACTTCTCATCAGAAACCATGGTGACCAGAAGGAAGTGGGATAATATTATATATTTAAAGTGCTGAGAAAAAACAAACAAACTGTCATCTAAGAATTCTATATCTGGCAAAATTATCCTTCAAAAATAAAGAAGAAATTAAGACATTCCTAGATAAACAAAAGGTAAGTGAGTTTGTCACTAATAGACCTGCCATACAAGAAATGCTAATGGGAGTACTTTAGATTGAAATGAAAGGACATTAGAAGGTAACTCAAAGCTGTATGAAGAAATAAAGATTTCTGGCAAAAGTAGGTAAAATTAGAAGCTAATATTATTACATTTTTGCTTTGTAATTCCTCTTTTTGTTTCCTATATGATTTAAAAGACAAATGAATAAGATGACAGTTATGAATCTATGTTAATGAGCACACAAAGATGTATAAAGATGCAACTTATGACATTAACAGCAGGAAGATGGATCAGGGTGGGAATAAAGTTAAGGAATGCTATAGAAGCTAAGTTGGGAGCAATTCAAACTAGAACGTTAATGTGGAATGTTAACTGCAATCCCCATGGTAACCAGTAAGAGAATACATAAACAGTGCAGCAAAGGAAATGAGTCAAGATGGCACACTAGAAAAAAATCAAATACAAAATAAGGCATTATTGGAAGAATTGAGAAAAAATTGATATAAGACATATAGAAAAAAATAACAAAATGGCAGATGTAAGTCCTTCATTGTCAGTAATCACTATAAATATAAATGTATTAAACTCACCCATCAAAAGACAGAGATTTGTGAAATAGAATTTAAAAATAAACATGATTGAACTATATGCTACTTATACTTTGGAGCCAAAGACACAAATAGTTTGAAACCAAAAGGATGAAAAAAGAGAGGTGGGATAGCTGTACTAATGTTAGAAAAAAATAGATTGTAAGTCAAAACTTTTTACAAAGAGACAAAATATATATTATATTTTTATGAAAGTGCTTATTTATCAAGAAGATAGAAGAATTATAAACATATACACACCAAACAACAGAGAACCCAAATATATGAAGCAGACATTGCCAGAACTGAAGTTCTACAATAACAGACTAATAGTTCTACAGTAATTGTTGGAGATTTCAATACTCCACTGTCAACAATGGATAGAGCATCTGGGAAGAAGATTATTAAGGAAATAATTTTAGTAACACTATAAACTAACTAGACCTAACAGATATGTATAGAACACTCCATCCAACAACAGCAGATGATGAATTCTTCTGGAGTGAACATGAAACATTCTTTAAGATAGGCCACATATTAGGCCACAAAATAAATCCCAGCAATTTTTTTTAACGAAATCATACAAATTATTTTCTCCAACCACAGGGGAATGAAGCTAGAAATCAAAACAAAAGGAAAATTAGTGAATTCAGAAATATGTGGAAATTAAATAATATACAATATACTCTTAAACGGTCAGTGAGTCAAAGAAGAAAGTACAAGGAAAATTAAAAGGCTTCAAATCATAATCTAACATTGCATCTTAAGAAACCAGAAAAAGAATAGTAAAATGAACTCAAAATTAGCAGAAAGAAGGCAATAGTTAAGATTAAGCAGAGATAAATGAAATAGAGATAGAAAAACAATTGAGAGAATCAAGAAACCAAAAGATGGTTCTTTGCACAGATCAACAAAATTGAAAAATCTTTAGCTAGACTCATTAAGAAAAAAAGAAGACACAACTAAAATCAGAAATAAAACAGGGATATTACTACTAATATTACAGAAATAAAAAAGATTATAAGAAAATACCATGAAAATTGTACAACAAATTAGGTAATCTAGATGAAATGAAAAAATTCCAAGAAACACCACAAACTACCAAAAACTGATGTAATAAGAAACAGCGAATCTAAACAGATGTAAAACAAGTCAATATGAAATCAATAATCAAAAACCTCCCAAAAGAAAAAAGCCAGGAAAAGATGGCTTTACTGATGAATCCTATCACATATTTAAAGAAGAATTAACACAAAAGTTCTTCTCAAACTAGTCCAAAAATTGAAAGAGGAGAGAACAGTTCCCACCTCATTCTATGAGACCAGCATTACCCTGATACTAAAGCCAGAGAAAGGCACTACAAGACAAGAAAACCATAGATGAATACCCCTCATAAATATTGCTGCAAAAATCCTCAACAAAATATGAGCAAACAGAATTCAGTAGCTTATGAAAAGTATTAATATCATGACTAAGTGGGATTTATTTCAGGAATTCAAGGATGGCTCAACATAAGAAAATCAGTCAATGTAACATACCACACTAATAGAACAAAGGAGAAAAAGAAAACCCATCATTATCTCAATTGATGCAGAAACAGTGTTTAGCAAAATCTGATATCACTTCTTGCTACAAACACTAGGAAATAGAACTAGGAAATAGAAAACTAGGAATAGAACTTTCTCAACATTATAAATAACACTCACAAATAACCCATAGCTAACATCATAACAATGATGAAAAATTGAAGGCTTTCCCCCTAAAATTAAGACTAGGACAATGACGCCCACTTTCACCAATGCTATTCAACAGTGTATAGGAAGTTTCAGTGACAACAATCAGGCAAAAAAATAAAATAAAATAAAAAAGGAAAGACAAAAGAAAATAAATAAATAAAGAAAAGGCATTTATATTGGGAAGAAAAAAGTAAAACTATCTCTATTTGCAGATGACATAATTTTGCATATAGAAAATTGCACAGTATGTACACACAAGCAACATGTACCCCCAACACACACACACACACCAACAAAACCATAATGAAACAAAAAACAACTACTTTAGCTAATAAACAAATTCAGCAAAGTTGCAGGGCATAGGATCAGCACACAAAAATCAGTTTTATTTATATATACCAGCAATGAGTATTTTGAAAGGGTTTTATAAAAAATCAAGTTGATTTATGTTAATATTTAAGAATGTATTCCAATATCAAATGACACATTTCAACAATGCCAAAACAACAATTACTTTTGCACCAACCTAATAACAGCATCCAAAAGAATACTTATGAATACATTTAATTAAGGAGGTAGAAGACTTGCACACTAAAAAGTACAAAATATTGCTAAAAGGAATTAAGATCTAAGTAAATAAAAAGACATCTTGTATTCATAGATCGAAAGACTTCATATTGCTAAGATGGTAATATCATCCAAAGTGATCTACAGTTTCAATACAATCTCTATCAAAATCTCAATGGCCTTTTTTTGCAGAAATAGAAAGGCTGATTTTCAATTCATGTGCAATTTCAGGGTCCCTGGATAGCCAAACCATATTAAAAATGAAGACAAAGTTAGAGGACCTATACATCTCGATTTCAAAACTTACTACGAAGCTACAGTAATCAAAACAGTATAGTACTGGCATGAGAATAGACAACTAGATGAATGGAATAGAATTGAGCATTCAAAAATAAACATATGCATCTATGGCCAATTGATTTTCAACAAGGATGCCAAGATCATTCAATGGAGAAAGAATGGTCTACGATAACTGGAAAATCACATGCAAAGGAATAAAGCTGAACCTCTATATCACACCATATACAAAATGACTCAAAATAGATCAATGATCAAGTATAAGACCTAGAACTACAAAACTATTAGAAGAAAACACAGGAATATATCTTCTTGACCATGCATTTGGCAATGGATTCATAGATATGACATAAAAATCATATGCAACAAAATAAAAAAATAGATATATTGGATTTCATAAAAATTACAAACTGTTGCTCATGAAAGGACATTATCAATGAAGTCAAAAGAAAACCTACAGAACAGGAAAAATATTTCTAAACTATATATCTGATATGAGATTAATATTCAGAATATATAAACAACTTCTACAACTCAACAGTAAAAAGACAAATAGTCCAATCCAAAAAATTGGCAAATAACTTAAATAGACATTTCTCCAAAGAAGATATACAGATGTCCAACAAACACATGAAAAAGTGCTCAACATCATCAGTCATTAGGGAATTGCGAATCAAAACCACAATAAGCTATTATATCAAATTCTCTAAGATGACAATTAAAAATGTTTGGGCAAGAAAGTGGAGAAACTGTAACTCTTCTATATTGCTGGTGGGAATGTCAACTGGGTCAGGCATTGTGGAAAACAGTTTGACAGTTCCTCAAAAAGTTAAATATAGAATACCATACAACTCAGCAAAATCACTCAAGAAAAATAGAAACAGATACTCAAATAAATATATGTAGATGAATGTTCACAGCAGCATTATTAGTAATAGCTAAAAGGTGAAAACAACACAAATGCTCATAAAAACATGAATGGATAAACAAACTGTGGATACAATAGTATTTTAATTATCCTTAAAAAGCAATGAAGTATGGATACATTCTACAATTTAGATGAACCTTGAAAACATGCTCAGTTAAAGAAGCCAAGTCACAAAATACCACAGATTGTGTGATTCCATTTATAGGTAACTATCTAGAATAGGTAAAATCCATAGAGACAGAGAACAGATTGGAGGTTGCCAGGAAGTGGGAGGAGGGGAGAGTGAGGATGGGGAGTAATTACTTAATGGGTTTTACTTGGGATGATGAAAATATTTTGACTGAAAATATTAAGACTGTAATACACTTTTGATAGTGCTCCCTACCTATTTATTTCCAAAGTATATATCTAGAATTAAGATCTTGACTTACTACAAAAATCACATTCAATTACCAAATAGGCACCACTAATTCTGTTCCTTTTATGAGATTTTTCAAACAGTCCAGTCTTAGAACTTAGAAAGGACTGAGATACTGAAACCATAGTAATTTAGGACCTTTAAGGAAAATTGATAAAAGCAAATAGTGAGATAGAACAGAAAATTCATTATCAATTTCTACATAATGACAACATAAGGAAAAGAGCAAATGCCCAGGAAATTTTATGAAGCAATATTTTAGGTTGTGTCATGATACAATCTGAAGGAGAGATCCCTGAAGGAGAAACAGAAAGAGAGCTGTTCTATGGAAACATCTTCTGATTTGAGAAAAACATCACACACACTACCAAGAAATTTACCTCCAAACCCATAAACCCTGCTAGGGGACATGGCATTAAAATAGTACTTATCTATCTGTATACATGGCAGATCAAGGGTTGATTTAATAATTTCTTTTCTCACAAGTAAAAGTCTCTTTGTCTTTGAAAGATGATGATATATTTTCAGCATTTGCAACTATATTTTCTTGCCCAGCTGAGTTCAGATAAGGATATTAAAAATGACTCATAAACTGTGGGGTCTGCAATATGTACAGAGAAATTGTTTATGGATATAAAGAACAGTTTAACCTGTTATAGGAATGTGGAATGCATTTTTCTGGTCAACTATAAATATGTATTCATAGAAGTACATATATATACATAAATGTGCTTCTACTTTGACACAAGTTTCTGTAATAAGCTAAAAGGATCTTGCTTCATCAAGTTCTGACAGCAAACTCTATTGGGAACTTCAGTCTTGCATACTTCCTTTAAAGATGTTTTCCTCGCAAGGAACTTCAGCCTTGTTGTAGCACATGAAAAGAGAGTTTATCAGTGGCATTTGACCACCTTACGTCTCAGGAATGGTTTAGGAATTGGGGTAGGCCCTAGGAATTGAGCTTCATGCAATTTAAAACAACAGTGTGCTTTCCCTTTTGTATCTACTTTTCTTTTAGTAGATTACCTTTTCTTGTCTTTTTTTAATATATTATACTACGTGTTTTGATCTATTATACTACATATTGAAAATAGTGATCAAGAAGCACTTGACAGTCTGTTGTGAGCATAATTTGAGCATTAAAGAATAAAGCTAGATTTATATCACAAAGACATGCAGTCTCCTTAAACAGGTCTGTGATTCTAGCCTCGAATGTGTTCCTGTGATTGCTTCACATTAAAATACCATTGTCTAGTTCTTTTAAGTAGCAGTTGAGGCATTTATTAGAACAACATTGTTATCTGCTTTTCAGAAGCATTCTGTATTTTAATTTATAAAAACTCTAAAGCCCATTATAAGACATTTGTATCTACCTTTAAATCCATATGGTATACATAATGTTTGCATATATGTACATGAATATGATGGGAATGATACAGCCAATTCCCCAGTAGCCTTTTCTATGGATAGAAGGGGAAAAATTGTTGAAATATGTGTTTATTTAATTTATTGCAGCTCATCATTCCTGGTTATTGTCCCCATCTACTTCTGCAGAAATACCACCTCCCTGCAACTGCCTTTCCCCAGCTAAGTCCAAGAACCTCCAGAGAATAGACTACTCTAAGAAATCCAACAAAGCAGAGGGGAAAGTAAAGACATAAGCAGAGAGCGAGCCTTGGAGAGATTGGTTTCCTACCTCCAATTAATCCTAAAACTAATCAGAACTCTTAATTGTCTTCTCTGAGCCAATATATTTTCAACTACATTTAGCTACGTTGCTTTCCAAATTACTTTCCAACGTTACATGTGACAAAATATCAAAAAATTTTTAATAAAGTTAAATTACTCATCTTCTGCTTCTATCCTTCCTTCAGACAGTAGGACCAGAAACACAAAATGATTCCATCCTCAAATTTCCCTCATGATAAAGTGCGTATGTACAAAGCCTTTTCCTTTTGTTCAAAAATTAAACTTTAAAAAATTAGGAAATAATAGGATACAGTTCCTAGCTCTGCAATGTATTCTTTGTATATCCATAAGCAAGTCACTTAAAATCTTGTGCTTTAGTTTCCTCTTTGGTAATAAAGAGCTAATCATACAAATTGGCTTTGCTAAGGTCATTAACAACCTCTACCCTGTGAAACCCAAGACCACTTCTCTGTCTGATTCAAATTTTATTGTGCTTGACCTCTTGTTAGCATTTGGCAAAGGTGACCACTCCTTGAAGAATGGTCCCCTATTGTATTCTGGAACACTGCACTCCTCTTCTGTTTGCCCCCTTCCTCAGTGGCTGCTCTACTCCTTGATAACCTCTAAAGGTTGGAATTCCCATGGGTCCTCCTTTAGATGATATAGATATAGATATAGCGATATAGATGTATATACAGATATGAACTCTCCCTATCTGATTTGAATGCAATATCACAAATCTGTGTCTTTGTATATAACTTCTCCTTTGACCTCCAGATTTGTATTTCTATTTGTCTGCTTGGTATCTAAACTTGGCTGTATTGTAAGCATCTCAAAATTAACAAATCCAAGGCAGACACTGGATACTCATCACCCTCCCAAATCAATTTTTCCACTAGTTTGACCTATCTTAGTAAATTACAACATTATTGACCCATTTTCTCAGATCAAGAATTTATTTTTGATATTTTTTTCATGCTCACTCCATACATCTACTATATTTACCAGTCCTCTTTGCTCTGTCCCAGAATATAGTTCGAATGCAAGCACTTCTCCCAGTCTCTACTGTGATGGTCCATATCACCGTCATCTGTCACCGAGATTTCTCCAAAAATCTACTAACTAGTTTCCCTGTTTCCCACATGCCTTTTCAAACAAACAAAGAAACAAACATATTAGCCAAAATGATCATTTAAATATCAAATCACATGACTTCTCTGTTTAGAAACCACCAAAGTATTCTGAAGGAATTGAAAATAAAATGTAAATTTCCCACCAGGTCCTGCAAGAACCTGCATGATTGCCTCTTGTCAGCTAACCCAAAATAGAACCAAACTATTTTTCCCAACTTCAGTAACACTGATCTTCTCTGCCTTCTTCAAATACTATTGACTTCAATGACAACTTAGGAACTTTATATCAATAGTTCCTTCAACCTGGAACAGTTTTTCTTCAAATTTTAGCCCAATTCCCTCCTTTCATTCCATTATTCAGGATTCAACGTGAACATCACTTTCTAAGAAAGGATTTTGCTTACACCTTGATTTAAAGTAGTCTTCTCTTCTAATCAATTTTATCATACTACCAACATTTACTAGTCTCCAAACACTTATTATTTTCTGAACCTATATTATTTTTATTTGTTCACATGATTTGTCTCTATCATGCAGAATATAAGCTTCATGAAGACAAATATAATTTGTTCATTTCTACATTCTTGTTATCTACAATTGAATCTTGCTCTGAGAAGAAGGAAAAAGGAATTAATATGAAAGAAGAGTAAAAGGGAGACAGAGAGGAAAAGAAAAGGAAAAGAGGGAAGGAGGAGAGGTAGAGAAGAAAGTGAAGAAATTTATTGATATATCCGAACTTCAAATCAGAATACGAGAATTAGACAAAACCCAGATGTGCTAGTAAATTGGGACCCCAAGGCACTTAAAGCACACTTTTTAATAACCTTTATAATGCACGGGGGGGGGATGGTAATTGCAATGGTATTAATCTGTCAAAGTTTACTATAGTTTCAAACTTTTCTGGAAAAATATTTTGAAAAAATGGTGCTGGAACCATTGGAGTATGGGCGAGAGAAACAAAACAGGAATCTACCTAAACCTCACACCTATAACAAAAATTAACTCAAAATGGATCACAGACTTAAATGTAAAATGTGAAACTATCAAATGTTTAGTAAAAATCATAGGAAAAAGTCTTTAATATCTAGGGCAAGCAAAATAATCCATAAAAATTTAAAAAATAATTGATAAATTGGACCTCACCAGAATTAATCTCTTTTCCCTGTGAAAGACTTTTTGTAGAAAATTAAAAGCTATAGACTGGGAGAGATAATATTTGTAAGCCACATAACTAAAAAAGTATTGCATCTATTATAGAATATACAAAGAACTCTCAAAACTCAACGATAAAAAAAAATCCTATTGGAAAACGAGCAAAAAACATGAAAAGATATTTCACCAAAGAGGTGAAAATGTATAGGACCAACAATCACTTGGGAAAATATTCACCATCATTAGCCGCTAGAAAAATGTAAATTAAAACCACAATGAGAAAACACTGCATACCTAAATGAGTGCTAAAATTAAAGAATTGTGATAATTTCCACTGCTGGCAAGGATGCTGAGAAACTGGATGACATACATTGCTGATCTGAAAGTAAAGCGATGCTGCTACTATGAAGAAGAATATAGCAGTTTCAATGTCTTGAGAAACTGAATTCGTGCTTGCCATGTGACCCAGAAATTATACTCTTGGGCATTTATCTCAGAGAATGAAAATTTATGATTATACAAAAACCTATACATGAACTGTCTTAGCAATGTTATTGATAATAGTAAAAATTTGGAAATAATCCAAATATTTTTAAGGTGTGAATGGGTAAATAAACTGTGGCACATTCACAGAATGGAATGACACTCATCAATAAAAAGAAGGAAATGCTGATAGACTCAACAACTTAGATGGAGAATAGTATGCTGAGTGAAAATAGCCAATCTCAAAAGGTCACATACTATACAATTCCATGTGTAAAACATTCTTGAAATAACAAAATGAGAGAGACAGAAAAGATATTAGTGGTTGCCAAGGGTTAGGAAGGTTGAGAAGTGGAGGTGAATGTGACAATAAAGGGGAAGCATATGAGATCCTTGAGATGATGAAGCAATTCTGTATCTTGATTATGGTAGTGGCTACATTAATGTAAATGTGGGATAAGATAGCGTAGAACAACATACACACATATAAGTGAGTGCACGAGAAACTAATGATGTCTGAATACTCTCAGGATTATACGAATGTCAATATTATGGTTTTAATATTATAAGATGTTAATGTTGAAGGAAATTGAATAACTGGTATGTAGTTCCTCTTTGCATAATTTTTGAAACCTCTGAAAATCTACAACTCTTTCAAAATTAAAAGTTTCTTTAAAAAGTCACCTGAGAATCTTTTTAAAAAACCAAGTGCAGGCATCATCTCAGACCAAAATCAGGGTGTGGACTGTGGGTAGCCGGGAGGGGAAAACATCACAGGTGATTCCAATGAACAGCCAAGATTGAAATCCAGTGCCTCGCAGAGTTGATTCTCGCGGTGTGATACCTAGGTCAGAAGCATCAGCATCACCTGGAAACTGGTTACTCATACAAATTCTCAGGTCCCATTCTTGATCTACTGCTTCAGAAATTCCTAGATCGGGAACTAGTGTGTTGGGTTTTAACAAGATTTCTAGGTCATTCTAATGGATAATGTCTGTCTTGGTCCATTTTTCTGTAGCTTATAACAAAATACCTGGAAACAGGTAATTTACAAAGAAAAGAAATTAATTTCTTACATTTATGGAGGCTGGGAAGTCTAAGGTCAAGAGGGCACATTTGGTGACAGCCTTCTTGCTGGTAGGGACTCTCTGTGATGTCCCAGGGTGACGCAGGGCATCAAATGGTGAGGGAGTTGGTCATATTAATGTACTAGTTCAGATTTCTCTTCCTCTTCTTATAAAGCCACCAGTTCCCCTCCCTTGAAAACCCATTTGTCTGTTAACCCATTAATTCATTAATATATGACTGGATTAATGCCTTCATGAGCTCCCATTACCCAATCAACTCTTAAAGGCCTCACCTCTCAATATTGCCACATGGGGGTTAAGTTTCAATATAAATTTTGGAGGGGACATTTACATAAATTTGTATAGGGAGATAAACCATAGCCTGTCCAATATAGCAGCCATTAGCCAAATGTAGCTATTGGGAACTTGAAATATGGCTAGTGCCACATGTTTAAATGATAGTATTTTTAATATGTTAGGTTAAATAAAATGCATTATTAAAATGAATTGCATTCATGTATTTTTATTTTTTTAATGTGGCTACAACAAAATTTTAAATTACAACTATACATCACATTATACGTCTGTTCAACATGATTGCACTAGAGCATTTATTTTCAGCTCTGGATATACAGTAGGATCACTGAAGGAGCTTCAAATAAAATCTGTAATGTCTATACCCCAAGCTAGATTAAATACATCATATTGTTGATAATTGAATCCTGGCCTTGATAATCTTAAAAAGCTTCCTAGATGATTTTAATGTGCTACCAGGTATGAGAATCAGTGAACTAAGGTAGAGTTCTTAATTTTTTCACCCTTGATTTCTTCGGCAATTGTATTTGGGAAACAACCCCACAGAAGAATGCATTCAGAGATAATTTGCATGTATTTTCAAGGTATTTCTAATGAACCCCTGCTCTAGAGTTTTTATACGATTCATTTTTTAAAAAACCCTGGGTTTCAGAGAATTTTTTTTTTCATGTCCTCAGATCCAGGCTTTTTTTTTCACACTTCATTTCTAAGTAGCAAGCTAGGGCTAAGGTGATTTGTCCATCTTGACCCTGCTAGAGATGATTTTTTAAAATTTACTAAGCATGTATAATAAGAACTTATCTGCTTAATTCTGCCTATTTCCTAATAATTATCTGCTATGTTTTAATATTTATAGTTCTCTTTAAAAATGAATATACATCCTCTGATATATTTTTCCTTCCCTCTTTTGAATTTTATATATTAGTTGCTCTAATACTCTTCAAAGATTTGAATTGTTATTACTAATGGCACTGCCAAAAATCTTGCCTCCAGATAATCTAAACTGCAGGAAATGTTATCGTAGAACATTTCTCTAGAAATAACCTTATAATCCTAATTATAAAAAACATGGCCAAACTAATTGACAACTATTCACTCATTTATTTTACAACTAAGTTTCTAATATGTATTTAAGCATTGCTCTAGGCACCAGAATAACAGAATTTGAAAATTCCTTTGTCCTCATGAGTATTACATTCTAGTTTGAGATAATGAATAAGGTAATAAATATATAATATATTGTGTGGTGATAAGATCTGTGGAATAGAACCAAGAGAATGGAGAAGTCCAAAGAAACCCTTTGTGAGAAGAGACAATTGTGTAGATCTGAAGGAAGTACAGGGATGATCTATGCAAATGAGGAGAGGATCCATAATCCTGGCAGAGGAAATACAAATGTCCTGAGGCAGAAGCATGCTTGGCCTTTAGAAGAGCCAGTGTGGTAAGAAAGGGTGAGAAAGTGGAAAAGGCAGCAGGAGAAGGGGCTAACAGCTGGTGAGATTGTAAACGCTGTTAATGAGCTTGACTTTCTCTACTAATGACATGGGAGCCACTGGAGAGTTTCTACCACAAGAGTTATGTGTTCTGATATATATTTTAAAAAGATGACTTTAGCTGGATGGGCAATGCTACAGAGAGCACAGTTGAATAGACTAATCCAAAATCTATGGGACAGGTAATATATTTTAAGTTTAAATGTTGTATTTTTACCTAAATTTCTAATTTACTAATATAGAGAGTGTCTTATCCATTTTCTGCTGCTATAACAGCATAGCAGAGGCTGAGTAATATATAAACAATAGAAATTTATTTGGCTCACCGTTCTGGAGAATGGAAAATCCAAATGTAAGGTGCCAGAATTCGGCAAGGACCTTCCTGCTGCATCACCCACAGCAGAAGGCAGAATAAAGGCAAGTGAGCATGCAAGAGAGGAAACCAGGCAGAAATCCTTTTATCAGGGGCCGGCTCCTGAGATAACTAACCCACTCCTTCAATAATGGCATCAATCCATTCATGAGATCAGAGCCCTGCACCTCTTAAAGATCATACCTCAGAAATTGTCCTCTTGACTAAGACAGTTCCTAGGTAGAGGGTCACAGGACCTGTTGAGTCAGTTTCTACATATGCCCACTGGTCCAGTTGGTGTCAGTTGGTCCCCCTGAATGCAGAGTCTGGAAAATACTTTGAAGGCCAATTTTATGTTTTACAATAGCAATGTTATTAACATCTACAACAGCAATTGGGGAAGTCACAAACCTTACACCAAAGATATGTGGCTTTTAAGCAGTAAATAATTACAGCAAGGCAAGCTATGAAACAATCGCTGGTTAAGTTTTAGCCAAGTCTACATTTCTGTAGAAATCAGACCTTTACTGCAGTTTTTGCCCATGGCCTTACATTATGTTGATACAGGTGGTTTCACTTGTGTATCAGCTTCCTCTCAAGAGTGGACAGAACCTACTGACTGGTTTGTAATAGATAGGAAAGTATGGTGTATCACTTCTGAGTTAAAGTTACAAAAAAAAAAAAAACGTGACTTTTGCTTTCCCCTTTCTCACATTTTTTCTCTTATAGTACTGGCTTTGAATGTAAACAAACTACCATGTTGTGAGTAGCCCTATGAAGAGGTCAATAAGGCAAGGAACTGACATCTCCACTTAGCAGATAGTGAGAAAATGAGGCCAGCCATTCAACTCATGTTGAGTAACCTTGGAAGCACATCTCTTCTGTGGTATAACAACAGTCATGCGTTAGGAAGCAAATCCTTCCCTTGAGTTTTGAGATGATCACAGCCCAGACTGACACCTTGACTGCAACCTTGTGGGAGACCCTGAGTCACAGGACCCTGCTAAGTTGTGCTGGATTCCTGACCCACAGAAACTATGAGATAACAAATATTGGTTTTGTTAAGCCACTGACTTTTGGACTTCGTTATGCAGTTTTGTGTAACTAATACAAGAACTTTCAGAAATTTTTGTGAGCATCTAATTTTCCAAATTAAATTTCTTAAGCTTAAAACGCCTAGGGTAATGTCTGTTTCCTCAATAAAATGTAACTCATATACTTTCTCCTGTGCCCTTTACATATTATCTTCCTCTCTGAAATTTCCTTTCTCCCATTGCCTTCGTCTGACCAGGTATTATTATTTGCAACCAAATCTAAAATGTCATTCTCTTCCAGGATGCTCTCCCCAGTCTGATTTATTGCTCTGATATGTACACACACACACACACACACACACACACACACACACACACACACACTTGCACATTAATAAATAGGTTCTAGACAGGAATCCCATTAGAGGGATAAGGGTAGTGCAAAGTTGAAACTTGACCTACAGGACTTGCGCTATGGGTCTAAGGCAGAGATTGAATACCAAATTCAGAAAACCAGATATAGACCTTGATTCAAAAATGAAACTGTAGTCCTCCGAATATGTAACTCATGCTCCTTGAATGCTGCCTTCCTCGAGCTAGACTTAGTTTGGACAGATACTAAGATAAAGGCCATTCTGCTTGTACTGAGTGTAGAGATATATGCAAAATCTGTGAGCCAAGTAGATCTTGGAAATGATACATGTTATGTATATTTGAATAGGTGAATATTTCTGGGTCTGTGTTTGTGATTCAAATCAGACAACATTAAAGAAATAAATGTGACATGAGAAGCATTTACTTTTAACATTGAGATAAATTCCTTATAATGGTGAATTCTGAAACATTAAAATTTTAAATTACAAGTATTACTAGAGAATATATGTATTTCATGCTAATCTATAAAATCTATGAAATGCAAAATTACACATTTTGTACAATTATACAAAAATATACACTATCATACTCAAATTTCAACTATAACTTTAAAGATCTTTTTATAACATATTTCTAACACTAAATATATACTTTCATTTTCTGGTCAAAAAATCAATCTATTTTTTTATGTCTTAACCTTGATTTAAAATTTAAAAGGCTGAATATAGAGAATTTAAAAAATATTAATCATATTTTGATGTATTTGAGTAGATAGAACTCTGATTCTAACTCATCACTACTTTCCTTTTATTTTCATTCAGTACCTTTTGCCACACTGTTTTACAGCCTTGGGACCAGTATCACTAATTGAGTCACAGCTATTCATTCTGTAAAATGGACGCAACTACCATTTATCTAAAATGTAATGATCCACTGGACTTTCCCCAATGCACCTGAGGGTATGCATGCCATTATAGTACTGTATATCTTTATTCAAACTTAGAAAGTAATTGCTCCTTCAAAAGTTTAAATTAAAGGTATATGCAAATAATTTATACATTATTAAAAATACAGATGTGATAACATAGAAAAATTAAATGGAAGTTGAAGTCTCACAAGTGATCCTGTTCTTTATTGGAATGCAGGAGAATTTTCCCTTTCTCTGTGTTTGTGAAGTAAATAAAGTAGATTTTTTTCTTTTATGGTTATCATCTATCTTTAAATGAGGCAACTTTCTGCCAGGTTTTAATATTTTTAAATTTTACAGATTTTGCCACCAAAGTCTGCCTGTTAAAAGACTGCTGAAAAAGTTACTATCAGATATTAAAATTCTTAATTAAACTGAGATTGACCTTAGTCATTTCATCAATCTAAATTCAACTGAAGAATGTGCCAGGTTAATTCTGTAGTTTTATTGACAGCGATACATCTATGAAAACAAATAATGATAATAATAAACTAATAGAATCTGAGATGGAGTAAAAAATTTTTATAAAACTTTCTATCTGATCTGGGTTAAGGGAAGGGAAAATAAAACAACTGTAGACAATCCAGATGATAAAAATCCTTATTGTGCATTGAATTGTCTTTCAGTTAATGATTAGTAGCATGATTATGAAGTCATCATTACTTTTGATATGTCTGAAATCAACACTGAGAATAACTGTCTGATCACCTATTTCTCAAAGCATATGATCTGCTCCCTGAGTCACAAAGGCATCCTGAAGGGTGTTAGGTCTCTTGAGTATTGGATTATGCTTTATTCATCTATGTATGCCCCCAGTGCCTTTCTAAATATTTAATAAATACTTGAAAAGCTTATTTAATTGAAGTTTTGGTCAGTATTCTCTTTCTAGAATATTATGCTATTCATATTGTGAATCTGCAATCATTTTGAGCCACATAATCAAAAGGAAACATGGTCACTTATAAAATTGGCTTGTCCAAATTTAGGAAAAATCTAGCATCTCCCTTTTGAGGCTTTTTGCTGTCCTCGATTGTCTAAGAATCTATGGGAGTACACTCAGTCCAAAGGGGTCAGATTTTATCCAAATGATAACAATGTTCAGTCCACCATTGACATTATTTTCATCCCTGCCATATTGTATAACTTTTGAAAATTGGCTTTATATAGTTTTGCTATAGGGATACCTTGTTCTATAGATCCCTCCCCTGTTGTAATGTCACTTGACATCTGAGCTACAATGGTACAGCTCTTTTAGTTCATACTTACATAATCAGCACAAATAACGCAGCTTGGTTGCTGGGTTATAAGGACCTTCGAGTATCAGGCACATGTCTTCAGCCAGCAAATTTTAAGCTCACAATTTTCCTTTCTTCTCAGTGAGCACTTTCTTAAGGCACTTCTTTCTCAATCAGAACTGTCCTAGTCTTTCAGAGCTTCTAATACTGTTGAAAAGTCAAATGAGATTGGGTTGGAGTCTTCTCCTCCCAGAAAGGCTCTTGTCTCTTACACAAATTTGCCAGCTTTCTCCACAGAGAACAACTGGCATGCTAAGTCAAAGGGTATTTTATGGCACTGTCTTTGGCAGTGTATAGAATTTAACCCTTCTTCAGTGGAGAGAATGCCCGCAGCTTTCCAATTTCACAACTAGCAGGCGTTATTCATGCTTCTCTTCTCCATAACATAAAATGCTTCTTCTAAGTTATTACAATATATAGAAACTCATACTGTTAAGATTTCTTCTTAGACTTCCTTGAGATCAGCCATGGAAATTTCGACAGCATTTCATTTTTAGTATTAATTATTCAGAAGACTCTGATGAGGGGTAGTCTCTAAAATACTCCTCAAGCAAGAGAGTTCTCTGGGGACTTTAGAGAATCCTTGAACACTTGGGACTCCATCCCAGCCTTGCCCTGTTCCTAGGGTAGAAGACTGTAAGATAAATGGGGGGAAAGTAGGAGAGACAATATCTGAGGTGTATCTGGAGACTCAGAATCCTTCAGTATAACTTTTAAAAAATCGAACGGAGCTTTTTTTCTGTAATATAATTCACTTTCTGATTTATCTTTAAGCCTATTCAGTTAACTTGTCCTCTACAGACTAAAATAGGTGATAGGACATCTCACACATTTTTATGAAGTCCTTTAATAGGCTGGCATAGGTACAGAGAGGATAAGAAATTATAATATCCATGGGACAAATATTATATATTCATATGTAATATGTACATACACATAGACACTCAAATAAAATTTCATAATTAGTTAGTCTGTATTCAGTGTGCACTTGATTGGCTAGGACACCCAGAGGTCCTGGTGCCCCCTAGTGGTCACTGAATTATCACAGATCTCTTTGACAAGGAGCAATCCACTGGGTGAAGAGGTAAAAACTTGCAAGATGAGAAATCAGGAAAACATGTAGAAGTGCTGTGCATAATTTAAGCCAGTTCTTCCTATCAGTGTTGGTGATTTATGGCAAAATGAAGTGAAAAATGGAAGGGAAGAACCTCTCCAGGCAAAATCAAATTTGAGGAAAAAGAAAAAGCATTGAACATGTGTTAAATGATTTCAAGTATCATGTGCCACATTCTTCCAGTTATATTTAGTTCTTTTAATGTTATCCAAATAATAAAAGTGATTTACCTTAACACTTTGAATATTTTAAGTAACTGGAAAATTTCAGTGATACTTTAGCAATATTTAAGTGGTCTCTTACAATTTATATATAGATTATATTTTTATTTGTTAAGCTATCTTAAATTGACTGAGTAATTGTGGTTAAAGAATTACAATTGTAGTCTTCTAAACTTTACCCATTTGTCTGACCTCACAAAAGTAGGTGAAATTTTCTAAAGGCACAAAATAGAGTCTTGACTTACAATTTAATTTCTGACCTCTGACTTCCTATACTGTCGCTTTAATCTGAAGCTTAGAAAAATAAATGAAATTATTAATACGTTTTTAATGAGTTTACCTTATGTGCATTTTTTACATTAGACTGAAAATAAATATTTTATATATAGTACATAAATCATGCTAATGTAAATATGTAAATGATTTTCCTACACAGTGGAAAAATTGTTTTTATTTTGACTGAAATCACAGAGAACTCAATTTTCTGTAATATCTATTAACTGAGACATAATGCTTCTTTTCTGTTTATAATCAGTTTCTTCTGCACAGTACCTTTTCTAATTCAGTTTAAATCGCCCCTTTTTCTGTGATGAACTTGCATTTTCACATTTACCAGCTGTGAATGCATTTATACGGTAAGTGTAAAAGTAGTAGGTTCAGAAACAGCCCTTTGATTTCATTGTTGTTGTTGTTAACTATTTAGTTTGACAGTCTTGGATTGGTAACACACGAAAGTTTCCAGTTGTTCCTTTACCCTCTAAAGGCCCGAATACTAGACATACATACACATACCCTTTTCTTTTATTTAAGAATTCATAGAACTTATTCCCCTAAGTCATTATAATTTACTCCTAAGCAACTATTTCTCACTTAAAATCAGAGGATAGTTCCCTGAGGTAAACAGTGAGGCAAATATTAGTATTGTAGCAAGTTAAAAGAAAATAACAGTTGTACTCTCATTTGGGATATATGTCTTGAATTTGTGCATTTACTTTTATCTTTGTATAGTTATCTGTGATTATTAGTAATTTTATACTGATAGAATAATACAAAGTACATTAAAATTGGGTATATCCTCATTGTATCTGAAGAGAGGCATTTTTCGTTTCTTTTTTTTTAATCCTTGTATTTCTTTTTTTCATTCAGTCTCCGTAGAGACTGTCAAAAATTGCCAACACTGACTATATTTCAAGTCGTCATGATGGGGTATTGGGAAAAGTTTTCAATTAGCAATTAATCGCACCTCGGATAAACCTCATTGGCTACGATACTGCCACTGCGCAAAGCTATAGAGACATTTTCATCTTTACAGTATATGATACATGTTTCAAAAGAGGGAATATAAATGGAAATATTATGGTTTTAGTCTTTTTCAATTAAAATTTGTTAAATATAAGTAGACAACTCTATTGAATGCATTGTACAATAAATACATAAAAATTGAAAAATAGTTTTCAGAGTTTCTGCTTTGGCTCACCTGTAATGGTTGCATACACTATTTAGTATTGCTCAGTAAAATGAGTTCTAATTCATTTTATATACAAACACACTTCATTTTTAAAATTACTTTAGAAATAATATACATAAATCATAGATATCTAGATAATATAAACTATAAGTATGTGAAGAAATATACTATGATTTGTTATTCTAAAATATGGAAGTTTTATGTATTGATTAGTATTTATTTCAATGGCTTTCAGTACTAATAGGTTTATATGTTTTATTGTTAGTCAAATACAGTCTGATGTAAATTTATATATTAAAACTGTGCTGTTTAACACTGTATGACAAACATTCTCTTTTTGATTCAGTCATTTATTTTCATTTAAATGCTGTGAATTCTTTACCAATATACTTAGATACTACAAAAGAAGGAAGGTTGGTAAACCTAAAAATGAACATAATTGTGCAACCCTGCAGGAAGAACTGTCAGCAGCTTGGCACATGTGCATTTAATGTGAAGCTTCTTGTCTCTAAAAATAAGAGTGAGGCTGCACATGCCCCTCTGTCTGACAGAGAGAGAGGACACAATAAAGGGACTTGCTATACCACTTACACTCATCAGAGAAGTGAAGGATGTTACTTCTTTGGTTTCCTGGTTTTAATGGAAAAGTATTTGTATTCACATCAGTGAGTATTAGTCATTCAATAGATGAAAGGAATGTTTTAAACTTTAAAGTCTACCTCAGTGTCACTTTTAAGAAGTGGGGATGAGACCCTGGGGAAAGTGTTGAAATCCTAGAGAATTTATTTTAGCTATTATAAGTGTTTTAATATTTGTGAGTTTGTAGTTCCTTGAGTTTTCAAGCCTATGTGTAGGGATTTGTGTTTTTAATTTTAATGTTTTAGTTTACAAGTTTTGCCCTTAAGTATCTATTCGTGTAAATATCACTTCATCTTCTCTGTAACAAATATGCTGTCCCTACATATATATTTTTTTCCAAGGTTAATCTATTAAGCAATTTACATTTTCTTTATATCTTTTAAAGGGCACTTAAGATGTTTTTTGATACAATTTCTAAAATATTTAGTAGGCATAATGACTAGGAACATTTAACATTTAAGAAATGTTACATAAA
The DNA here is from genome assembly GCA_963575035.1 of Avahi laniger. NCBI lineage: Eukaryota > Metazoa > Chordata > Mammalia > Primates > Indriidae > Avahi > Avahi laniger. The sequence goes on along the minus strand of CAUYSK010016910.1, from coordinate 97,379 downwards.
CTGCAGAATCAAAGAGGTTAAAGGGGAATAAAATTTTTATTTCTTTCTTCAGTGTAATTTTATTAAGCAAGTAAAAACTACAGGAGACAATTTACCATAAAATAAAAATATCTGAGGACTGTTATCTGTGAGAAATCTTTACTGTAAATACCAGGAACAACTCAATGTACCTTATATTTCCAGAAGAAAGGATGGGAAAAGTTTGGAGCCTTATGTGAGATCAAACTTTGTATCTATCAGAAATAAAGGGAGTCATGAATGAGAATTTCTTAAAGGAAGAAATACAGCATGAGAAGAAAAGATCATCTTAAAAATGTGATCAAGTTACTCTGCTTAACATTTGAAACTGATGATTTGGCAATTAAGGTTTTTAGTTCTTCCTCTTATTATATTACCCACTTCTTGAATGCAAAGTGTCCAAAACTGCCTAATGGAAAACTGATTTCTTCACGCAGTCATCCTTGCTGTCCGGGTTGGATGAATTCAACTGGAAATGTTGATGACATTATTTATTCTTAGTTTCCCTTTGAAAGATAATTATTGAATAATTCCTGAAAAGAGTAAATACTTGCAAAGGAGGAAGGTCTTGTTTATGAATTTAACAAGTGGTGGCATTCTTTAAAATTAAGTATAATTAATAAAGCGAAATATAAAACGATCAAAGTGGAGCAATCCAAAGAAAACCCCGGGAAATGATAAACATGCAAAAAAATGATATAGAACCGTCTAAAGGTTTTCTCTTAGAGTCTCACTTCACTCAACTAACTATAGTGAAACGATAGGGCGGGGGTGAAGGGGCGCCTAAAACAAAAGACTTCCTTTCCCCACTCCCTTTTCCTCTGTTTCTTTTGCCAGAGCTTGTTGCAAACTCTTGGAAACATTGTTTAAACCTAATAACATTTGGTTACTTTTATTCTTCCAAGGATTGTGGTGGGTGGCGCCCAAAACTGACTGCCCTTGGCGTAACATAAAAAGAGAAGCAAAAACTTTTCAAAAAAGGCAAAAAAACAAAGTTACCCGACCCACAGAGCTTGTGAGTAACAACATAAAAGTAAAACACACTTTACTTAAAGGTACAGTTCATTTCACTGTCCGGGCTCCGTACTTGGTAGCTGAGAGAAGGCTTGCTTCGCCTTTGACCGCGAGGAGTACAGCTATAGACAGGAGTCTAAATTGGGAGCATTATTCTCGGATTGATTGTGCTCCACGAAAGCTGCGGTTGCTAAAAGCAGAACGCCCAAAGCAGCACGCACCCTCGGCTACAATCCTCGTCCTCCTTCTCCGAGCATCCAGCGGGAACCCGGAGCGCAGAACCTGGAGGGAATCCTGGACCAGCAACCTGACTCTGCTCGGCACCGATTGGCTCAGGCTTCGGACCCCGCCCCCGAGGCCGGGGCTGCGGTTTCGCCAGGACCCGCCCCTTGGCCCTGGGAATCGCCTCCTGGCAGGCCGGCTGTGCCTGCCACTCAGCCCGAGTGGCGGAGGCTCTCGGCTCAGAGCCCCGCCCCCTCCCCCCTAATTGATATTATTGGAGTGTGGAGCAATCGGCCGGTCTGCAGTCGGAGACTTGCAGGCAGCAAACACGGTGCGAACGAACTGGAGGGGGGGAATATAAAAAAGGCTAAACGTGGAGCAGCCGACCAGGGACCGAGAAGGGGAATTGATGCAAGGAGGGCAATAAAAAAAAAACCACTTCGGAGCAAACAGCATTTAAAAAGCTACGACTCAAGATAACTGAAACCTAAAATAAAACCTGCTCATGCACCATGGTTTTTCAAACTCGGTACCCTTCATGGATTATTTTATGCTACATCTGGCTGCTCCGCTTTGCACACACGGGGGAGGCGCAGGCTGCGAAGGAAGGTAAGGAGATGGCAAAGCAAAGTTTGTTCTGACTTATTTATTTAGCTGTCTACCTGCCCGAGCCAGCTCGTCCGCGGCGCTGCCGGCCGCGCCTCCGGCTCCGGGCGACCCTCCCCCGCCGGCTCCCCGCCCCCTCACCGGTTGGGCCGCTCCTGGCGGACTGGCGGCTGGCAAGCCGAGGCTGCTGAGAACCGCTGCTGTTTTCAGCCGCCTGCAACCGCGCTCCCGGGGCCGTCCATCCGACGGGTGCGGGATTTCCGGCGCGGGCAGTCCGGAGGACGTGAGCAGCAACTGAGGGTGGTGGGGTGGGGTTTGGGGACGGCCAGCGAGCTCATTCTCTAGGACCCGGGGCAGGTCACTTCTCTTCCTCTAGTCCTGTCCTCTTCCTCCTCTCCTTGTTCGTGTCTGGTGGGAGCAGCCCGGAGTTGGGTCGGAGAATGGGGAGTGCAACCCCTAGAGTCCCCGCCGGCCCGCCGGCGAGCGGCGGGAGCCCGGAGCCTTCCCAGAGGGGCCGAGACTTCCGTGAGCTCGGAAAGCTCGGGTTACTAATGAAGTGCTCACTGCGTCGGAGGCGGCGGCGCGGGCCTGCGGTTGGCGCTCGGCCGCCAGCGCGGAACAATAACGCCGCGGAGGTGAAGCCGGGCGAGCGGCGCGCGCCCCGCGGGCCGGGGATGTCTCCATTCAGCGCGCGCTGCGCGCGGGGCCCAGGTGCCGTGGAGTCGGCGGCAGTCCACGGGCTTGGTCCGGCCGGGCAAGCGGGGGGCGGGTTGGGGCTCTGCAATTTGCAAAGAGATGCCGCCTGGGCAACTTGAAATCGCCAATTATTTGCCTCACAGTCCGGTACTTGAGGGGTCCGAGTGGCCAAATCTTGCGAAAGACCTGGACCCTGAGGATTAGTTCTGGTCTGAGAGAGCAGGTTTCCTTCGGCCAGCTAGAAACGCCTGTATATGGTTATTTTTTCCTTCTTTTTCTTTTAACCGTTGACAGAAGGTAAAATACCTTTCGATGCCTGTAGTTGGAGCTGGGGAAAAATAAATCTTGTCAATGGAAGAGTCTTGCTTCTGAGCAGTGTCACAATCCCCGCCAGCTCCCTTCTCGCGTCTTCCAGGCTGTGCGTTTAAGGTTGATTTTCCGATGTTTTAAAAGCAGAATACGAATAATTACTTGTTTCTGAAGTGTTGAGGGGGGGAAATCTATTATCAAATTTAGGTCATTGTGGCGATGGGGGGTACATATCGGCCCTTGCTTCATCTATTCCTGAAAACTTAGTCATTTAGCGCTGCTTTTCCTTATTTTTTCGTGAACCCCTCTTCGTTCACTCGGCCCCCCAACACCATGCCATATTCTATTCCTTCTTCCACCCTGACCTTGTGACCCCCAGTTTTCACATCTGCAGCCTGTGTTGACGCTGAACCCATTCAGAGAAACCCATGCTTCTGAGCTAACGGTTACGTGTTTGCAGATGGATGAAAGTCGGCTGGAAACGCACACCGATACATACCAAAAACCACATTTCTACTCTCCTGACATTAGCGATCAGATGCATTCAGGCCTGGCACCTTGTCCTTATTCCTCCGGAACTGCGAGACCTGAGGAAAAGTTTGCACCGCCGCGGCGAAGCCCGGCGCGCGAACACACGCAGACTCGGGCAGGAGTTCGGGCTATAAATAACTGCATCACTAGGGGGAGAGGTTCCTGCAGCCAGATTGTCTCTCCCTCTTTGCTCTACTGGGTGCACGCTACGTGGAGAGGATTCTGATTCTAGAAGCCTGAATTCTTTAGATACAGAAGTGAGACGTTTAAAAGGCGGGAGGGCGGGGGTGCCCTCCTCGGTGGCGGGCGGGTGGCGAGTGCGCCCGACTGCTTGGTGGCGACGCTCCCAGCGCGCAGCGGCGATCAAGAGCTGGGTTTCTGGGAACAAGCAAGCCCTGAGGCGGCCCGCGGATCACTTGGGCTAGCGCTGGGAACCGCCTCGAGCAGGTGCCCGGCCTCCCAGGGTGGTTGGGGGTGGCTGGAGGAAGAAAAGGGACCCTCTCCCTCCACTTTTCCCGTGCACATTCTCTTGGGGAGGTCAGCTGCCGCTACTGGGAGCGCCTGTCAGAGTCTGATGCTTGGCGGCGAAGTGCAGCTGCTGCTTCTCCTTTCCGTAAATGCCGCCGCCGCCTTTCCCTCAGTGGAGATGCTTCCCGAAAGCCTCTCTCCTCCTTCCGGCTCCTCGAGGAGCCAGGGCGCCACCGGCTCCCTGGAGTGCCCAGGTCTGGCCGGCTGAGGCGTAATGGATGCTCGGCGCGGCAGGCGCGCCAGTCTGGCAGCCCCCGCCCCGCCCCGCCGACGGCCCCGCCCCGGCCCGGAGAAGCCAGGCGCTGCCCGCGCTGCCCTCGACTGGCTTAGCCCGGGGCGCGCCGCGCATCTCGCCTCTCTCCCCTCGCCCCCGCCTGCCCCGCACGGCAGGGCGCTGAGCCCCGGAGTCCCGGGTCTGTGCCCCCGCGTCCGGGTGGGCGGCGGGACTGCGCGTCGGCGGGCAGCGAGGAAGGTTGCCACTCTGCTCGGAGAGGGAAGGGGAAAAGCGCGCACTTGAGGGCTTCTCCAGAGAGCGGACGGCGAGGGAGAGGGACACACTGATCACCCCAGAGCTGCTTCTGATTAAACGCTGTCGGGCTGCTTTCTGTTTTGTTTGCATTTGTTAGTGCGTTTCTCTTTTAACTTGTTTGCCATCACTGCTCTGCCTCGGTCCCAGGCTTCTACTCCCATGCAGAGCTGAGGGATAGCAGAACGGCAATAAACAAGAATTGCAATGCTTATTTCACTCTGAGAAACGACCCAAGAATGTCACCTGGATTTAAAATGCAGTTGTCCGTATTCAGTACAGAAGGCACACACAAAAAGATATCTCAAAAAAAGAGTGCCTGGAACCCACATTGTTTCCCTGTACTTCGTCTTTATTGTTGAGGGTAAAATTAAACTTTAAAAATTACTTTTCATATAAATTCACTAGTTTAACGACATATTGATGTTCCAAGTTGAAATACAAATTGATACTTTTAAAGTGTGTGTGTTTCTTATTTGAAAGGGAGTCAACTGTTTGTGATTAAGGTTTTTTCTTTTTTATTTTTTTTCTGTCATGGACTCCCTGAGAGTCTTAGTAAACAAACAAATAAACAAAAAAATCCCTCCAAATCCCCAGTGTTTCTGTATTTTCAATTACAAGGAATAACTTTGACTAGTGCTAAGGAATTAAGCACATAATCAACAGTTCCTTTGTTTTCTTAGCATAACATGTTTCCATTACCTTTCAAATACTCATTCCTCCACACTGAGAGTTGTTTAATATTTAAAAGTTTATATAGCAAGTATTTTATTTAAATCAAAATTTTAACAATTTACAGAGGTTGATATTAAGCATAGTTACATAATTAAAATATATTCACTATTATTTCTGAACAAATGATGTATTTGTCAAAATACTGTAGAGTTAAGTAAGTATTTTTAAAGTGCAAAAGCTCATGTAACTCTGTAACCACTCTGGCCAAAAGAGTGAGTGGTTTAGGAGAGTAAATTGTCCTAAAATAAACAATACAATATATAAAATTGAAAGTATGATGTGTATTGATGTATGACTTTCTAATGTGTTCTCTTATTAATACAATTAGAAGCATTTCACACTTTATATAAATATTAAATTGCACTATGCTTTTTGATAGCATAAAAGTGGAATACAACTGTTTTTAGAAGTCAAGTCACAGTTTGAACATGGCATTTTGAGAATTAGCTAATATCTTGAAATATTTAGAAATTTTAAAAAAATATACTGAAAACTGATGTTTGACTAACCCAGAAATATAGGTTATAAATAATATGCAATTTATTTTCTCATGATTACATTGCTTAATATGGTTTTTAACCTTTCTATATTGATTCTAGCTTAAGAGAAAACACTATGTGTGGAAAGTTTTTTAAAAAGATAAACTCCAATTCTCAAAAGACAATAAGAAATACTTTTGGTGTAATATTACAAATTAATGAATAGCTGAAGAGTAATATGTGCATTATACCTCATTATGCTTATGTTATATTTGACAAAGTTTGGAGGGTTCAGTGGTTTATAAAACTATAGTATGTAATTGCTATAGGATCAATATATCACATATCAATTTTTTACCCTCATCTTCATTCTGCTATTGCATTTTAAAATTTATTTCAATATTTTAATTAAAGAATGCCATATATAATATTGGCATTTTAACATCTTTTCGCCTTAAGAAATTGGAATATACTTGTATTAAGTGGCTGTTTATTTCACCATTCATTTACATAAACATATATCTCTCTTAAGTCATAAAGTGATAATTATATAAAAAATTAAATTGACCTTAAAAATGTTTACAAATATGTTTAAATTGTTAATGTAACATTTGGAAATAAACTTTCTTTTTCAGTACTACTGCTGGATTCTAAAGCACAACAAACAGAGTTGGAATGGATTTCCTCTCCACCCAATGGGGTAAGTGCTTTTTCTCATAAAATATCACTATTTATTTTTTAAAGAAAGAGACAAAACCTTACTCCTGCAGAGGAATTATTTACATTCTTCATATTTGAACTGTTTTACTTTCAAATATCTTGTTCAATATTCTGTTGTGTTTATAATGAGACACTGAGTTCTCTGAGTAAAGAAGGTATACTTAGAACTTGGGCAAATGAGGGGAAAAAAAAAAAAACTCCCCATAACCATAGTCTTTTGAGTCCTTATTGTGAGTGGAATCATACCTCAGGGTCCAGGCTACGAATCCTAACTAACTGCAGCGAACATTCCTTTCACAAACTCACTTAAACCTCTTTAGTTGCTTTATACTTCTGAAGCATAATCACCAAGTAGGTTGTGTGTAACTCTTTAAAACAGTATGTAATCTGTTTTCCTCTTTTAACAACAGTTTTATCATCATTCAAAATATACTTTAAAAGGCAGCTAAAAATGTACTATGCTTAACACTATGACATAAAATGTGCTATATTTTTTAGATTCTCCAGATTTATATCGTGTGCTATCTGCTGTTATTAATCAGAAGTGATGGCAGAGCATGTACATATTACAGTAAAAACCTGCTACAATAAATATGAGTGAAAGTTTTCCAATAAAAATCTATCAAAATATAAGTAAATTCTAAAAAACACTGACCATTATGTTTCATATATCCAGAAAAATATATTACTTAAATGTAGTTCAATAGCCATGTCTTCAGATCTTATTTTTAATTGTGAGAGAGGGTACAATCTTCATTCTGTATTAAGGAAGAAAGGAGAATATATCCCATTGTTACTTAAGTTTATCTTTCACACATTAAGAAATCCAAAGTTAAAAGAGTGTGAAGTGTAAGTGGGGATATAAAAACTGTAGCAGATTTTGCAAAGGCAAGAATGAAAGTCGGAAAGGGATTGTTCAGTATAAGAACAGTATCATAAAATCAACATGTCAGGAACTGAAAGTCAGTTTAAGAATGCAAAATGTGAACAAAGCAAATCTGTTTAAAATATTCAGACTTTTCATTAAATATAAGTTTTGAAAGATTGCTTTAGTTCTTACTATGATTATCTATCCATCACAATAAATTACAGAAAAATGAGAAATACTTTACAGATTAAATATAAAAAGTGCACTGAGTTTGCGGTATGAATGTAATACTTTTCTTGAAAGTGAAGTGATTTCTGTGAGTAAAATAGTATACATTGTAGAAAGACATTCATGTTAAAAAATGAAACACGTTTCTTGCCAATGACAAATGTAGCCCATTTTCTACCATCTATCAATTAAAACAAATAGAGATAGAGGATGGCTACATCTCTGAGGAGAAGTAAACTGATAAATAATCATAGTATTTCATCCATGTAATCCACAAAATGATAAATTATGACTGACAATGTTATCTTGGCCTCAAATGGGCATTTTATCAGTCCAAAGTATCTTGAGTTAATGGTTAACCCTACATATCTGTAGGAAACAACAAATAATATTAGAAAATAATGATCAACAGCATTTTCCATGTATGAACTGAATTGGTTCACATGTGATTAAATATTTTAATTGGAAAGAAAACGCTACTAAAACAAAAGTTTTGAGAAAATATTTTTGTAAGCGTACTGTAAAAATAGTATATGTAATGCAGTATCTGAATTAAGACATTTTTCCCAAAGGTGTCATTTGTGGAAATGATTGCAGTCTCTTAGAAAGTGAGGTAATAAAATAAGAATTGCGTTAAAGGCATTTATATAGTCCTCCTATTTGTTATCTATACTGTAGTTTTCTTGGTATTTTCCCCTCCGGAATAAACTTTTTAAATATAAATTAAAATTAACTGGGTTTCAAGAGTAGTAAAATTGATTTTTCTTACATGGAATAAAATAATATAATTGTCCTTGAAGTTAAAGGAATTCTTGGGATGTATTCTTTTATAATAAATAGCTTTGGTTTCTTCAAATTGGGGAGTTGTTAAAAAGAACACACCTCTGGAGCTTTTGATTTTTTGGTAGATACCATTACTAGTTTTATTTCTAATAATTTCAATCTAATTAAGAGACTCAAATCTACCTATCCAAATGGATGAATTTGGGTATATTTGACTGAGTGTCATTCACATTATAAACATCTAACTGAAACAAAGAGAAAATATGCTCACTGTTGACTAGTCACAAATGCAAGTTGTGCTGAGTAAAAACTGAACATTAAAATGGGTTCTTTGCTACATTTGAGTACCTTTGATGATATCAGGCTGTGTATAATGAAATTGTAGCAAATGTTACATAACATCAGACAAGAAATTTCTGAATTATGGTATAATACTAATTTGTCATTTGGTTTAATTTTCTAAGAACCAGTTTTAAAAGTAGATATTAATATTATGCAGAATATTTAAATAAATTATACTTTCATCAAGTTTTATTTACTCTTTACTACATGCTGATTAGTTTATTTTCCCATCTGCTTTTCTTCAAACAGTGGTTTAAATATTGTACGCTATATGACTTTCATCTAGAGCACTAATATATTTTTATATTTGGTATTTTTTATTGGGGAAATGAATAAAAGTAGATGACAATTTCACTATTAAGGCATCATAAATGTAAAGCGGGGAATTTTGTAATAATGGTAAAAAATATAAACTATTATTTTAGGCTTATAAATCTATTAGGTGAAATTAATTTACTTACTAATGAGCAATAAAGAGTATTATATATGGTTTAATAGTCTTTGGAATTGTTGCAAATTTTGCTAAATATATTATGTTTTCCTTTTCTGTTAAAATACATAATATTGGTTTGCTTGTAGTATACATTGTATCAGCATATGAATCGATATTTTTAAACATCTGATATTTTTTCCATAAGAAAGCTTTTATTATATATGATCCAGCATGCTGATTTGTCATGTACATTTGATTGTCTATTGAAAGAAATTTATTTATAAAGATAAATCATACTTTTATAACCACTTATTTATTGTTTTGTGGCTTTATGTACAATATTATATAATATACTGAGCAAATAAATAATTCTGTAAGATGTTACTTCCTTATACCTCATTTTGAAAAGATTGTAAAATATTCCACATTATAAGTATCAACATATTGTTGAATGCTTTTACATTTCAGAGTACTCTTGGCATTTTCTTCTTTGTGTTTTTAGGTACTCTCTAATTTTAAGTATAATATGGTCACTTAAAATGTCAACTGAGTTATCAAAAATTCTTCCATTCATCCATATATATATATATATATATATATATATATGCTTTAATCAGTAGTTTGAAATAATTGTGAGCTTTAGTCTATGAAAATTCTAATCTCAATGGGGAAGGTAGACATAAGCAAACATGTAAAAAGTAATGCCAATGCACTTGCAAACATTTATTAAACAAAATGAAATTGTATGTACAAACAATGCAAGCAACATAAGCGATGTTCTGTCACCAGGATGAAGGAAAACTGGGAATCTTACATTCTCTGGTTTACCGTGTTTGCCAAGGTAGGAATCAACCTAACTCTTTCAAAGATCAGCATTTGTGATATATGTGCACTTTTAAAAGCAAAATGTTATTTTTTGCTGAATGACTGATGACCTTTTTTAAATTTCACAGTGGGAAGAAATTAGTGGTTTGGATGAGAACTATACCCCAATACGAACATACCAGGTGTGCCAGGTCATGGAGCCCAACCAAAACAACTGGCTGCGGACTAACTGGATTTCGAAAGGCAATGCACAAAGGATTTTTGTAGAATTGAAATTCACCCTGAGGGATTGTAACAGTCTTCCTGGAGTACTGGGAACTTGCAAGGAAACCTTTAATTTGTACTATTATGAAACAGACTATGACACTGGCAGGAATATAAGAGAAAACCTCTATGTAAAAATAGACACCATTGCTGCAGATGAAAGTTTTACCCAAGGTGACCTTGGTGAAAGAAAGATGAAGCTTAACACTGAGGTGAGAGAGATTGGACCTTTGTCCAAAAAGGGATTCTATCTTGCCTTTCAGGATGTAGGGGCATGCATAGCTTTGGTTTCTGTCAAAGTGTACTACAAGAAGTGCTGGTCCATTATTGAGAACTTAGCTATCTTTCCAGATACAGTGACTGGTTCAGAATTTTCCTCTTTAGTCGAGGTTCGAGGGACTTGTGTCAGCAGTGCAGAGGAAGAGGCGGAAAACTCCCCCAGGATGCACTGCAGTGCAGAAGGAGAATGGTTAGTGCCCATTGGAAAATGTATCTGCAAAGCAGGCTACCAGCAAAAAGGGGACACTTGTGAACGTAAGTAATATGTGCTATTAAAACTCTATTTTGCAATTTTTTCAATATCAATAAAAATAATGAGTAAATCTGCTCTATACAAGCAGTCCAATTCAGTAGATATTAAACAAAGTCACTTCACTATTGAACTTAACTGATTATCCACAGTCGTATCTGCACCGGTGTGCAATAAACATTGGTGATAATGATATTTGTTACTAAAATTTAAGTTGTCCTGTGCTTGACATGGAAGTCCACAGTTACACATTGGGCTACAGAGTTTAAGAAAGGAGACTGGTAGGCAGATTTTAGCCTGGGAAGACTGAGGTGACATTAATTAGGATTTAATCAGATGTGATTTCTCCTGTTTTTAAACCCATATTATCTGGGCTTATGAATAGCAGAAAATGGCAAGTTAAGGGGGCTGCTAGCAGAGTTCTATTGACAGGCAAGACATAAAGAAATAAATTTACAATCTTTTATAAATACTAAAACTTTGATATAAAATCATCAAATTTCATTTAATAAATCTCTGTGGTTACTTCTGCCAAAGCTATAATTCTTTTCTGGACTAAATAATAAAATGACCATATTTTTGTGGAAATGGGCCAAAGTAAAGTTTTAGTTATTTCAGTACATCAGCTACATGTTTTCCTTTTGTTTTGAAGCAATAATAGCATATGAATTCGTAAACTTTTTTCTTTGTTTCATAAAACTGGATTTTTCTCTTAGTAGAGTTTTGTGGTCAAATATTTAAAACTGTCCCATGAATCTTCCAAATTGATAAATATTTTTTCTGGTCATAGATATCCTGAAAAATATAATAAGGTTATATTACTTATGTCTCTTTTAGCTTATAAAATGTAATACATTCCAAAAAATAACTTTTATATATCTTTTGTACTCCTAAGCCGGCAGCATAACTTTAATATTTGCAATTCCTAGTTAGAGGGGAATACCACTAATAATAATTGTTATAACTAAGTTTTCTTGAAAACTTATTATGTGTACATACTCTGCCTTGTGTTTTACATATGCAAGCTTATTTTACAAGGTAGGTATAATTATCATTTCTGTTTTGCACAATAGAAAATTGGGACTATGAAGGGTAAATAGCTTACTTGCAGTTACTTTCATAATATATGTCTTAGCTTAAATTCAAACTCAGAACATTCTGACTCTAGAGCCTGGACTTTTAGCAACAATATAACTCTAGTTTTCATCACAAAGCAAGGAGAAGCCTAGCAAATATTCTATTTTATTGTTAACTTAAATGTCTCACTGGTAGTGTTTTGGTACCCACACATATTGTATATAAATCATATTATTTCCCCATAAAATTATCATTCTAGTAGAATACTTTGAGAAGAAATAATACTTAAAAGTATATTTAGGTCTGCGCTGTCCAATATGGTAGCCAACAGCCATATTTGGCTCTTTAGGTTTTGAAAAATAGCTCTTCCAAATTGAGATGTGCTGTAAGTGTAAAGTACACACTGGATTTTGAAGACATACTACAAAAAAAAAAAAGCTTGCAACATACATTGTTAGTAATTTTTTATGTTTCTTACATGTTGAAATAATCATATTTTAGACATGTTGGGTTAAATAGAATATAACATTAAAATTAGTTTCAACTGTTTCTTTTTACTCTTTTTTAATGCAGCTAATAGAAATTTTAAAATTTCATTTGTGGCTCACATGATATTTTTATTGGTTACACTTTTTAGATGGAATAACTGAACAAATATATTTTTTTTCTATCCTGTTTGAAGAGTTAAAGACCTCAGGTGGATGGTCACTAAGCATATAAAGTACCTGTGGCCCTGTATTCAATTATCATTTACACCATAGCTGACATTGTCAAGTGAACTCTGAGCAAAACAAATGGGAATGCTATAGGTTCAGGTCCCATAGGCCAGTTTAGCAGTGTCCTTTTGTATCCCCTGAAGGAGTTAAACCTGTCTCCCATTATCTTCTTCCCTCATCCCTCACTAGCAGTATTTCTAACTGAGTAGAAAATCCTGCAAGTTCCATATAAGTACAAATCAGAAACTGATGAAGATTAATCACTATTAGTAGGTAGAATCCTATTCCACTGGGTAAGTATAGAAATATTCTTAGTGAACTAATCAATTCAATGAAAGGCAATGTTCTTAATTGACTAGAAGTTAACAACAGTTATCTGAAAGTGCCAATGGATTCAGCAGTAATTATTACAGAAATTTTTAGGAATGTTATTACATTTTAGCTGTAAAAGCAGCCAGTTTCAATATTGTGCTGTTGTGAAAGTAGAATTTAAAAGTTTTCATAATTAAAAATCGGAAAAATAACAAATACAGCAGAAACTCATATAAAAGTACACAATTAAGTTTAAGAAAAGACTAGGAAATAACATTAAAAGTCCTGCTCTTTTAAAGATTTTAAAGTAGATCACAGTTTTTTGCTTCATTTTGTATAATTTAACTCAAATGACCTCCACATTTACTTGGTAAGAAAAACCAAACAGGAACTGTTTGACTTCTATGCTTGTAAGTATAGAATTTAATAAGAAAAGCAGTCTTTAACTACAGTGAACTGATACATTTACCATGAAGAAAAGATGCCAGTTTCTTCCAAATGAGCAAGATCATCTCATTAAATATCACACTATTAAAATTACTCATATGCATTTATTTTAGTTTCAAGAATTGAGACATTTGAGTACCAAAATTATTGTCACCTGAAAACCACAATAAGATATTTTAAAATAAAATACAATGACTCCTTATCATCTTCATTGATTCTGCATTGGAATAGGTGGAATTAGGTATTAATAATAAGCATTAATAAAGAAAAAACATGGTTAAAAGAGGCAGGACGCGTCCTTATGGTTTAACCGAAAGACTATGTGCGCATTGTTGCAAGTCAAGTAAATTGTTTATGACATAACTTTCCAAATTTTTAGCCTTGGTGATGTTGACAGAGGAATTAAATACTTTATACTTAACTGTGGAACTATGTTCATTTGCAAAACCGTTCCCTCCTTGGCATAATTCCATTGCATTGCTGCAAGAGTACTTGCCTCTGGAATCAATCCAGGCCTGCCTTTATAGTATTCTTCCTGTTTCCTTTCAATGATCTTGTTAAGAGTTTGAAAACAAATTCCAATCCCATATTGAGGAAAACTAATGTGTTTGAGAGAGGATGCTAGTGATTCCCTAGCCAAATGAGAGTGGTTGGCCACTTAAAGGCAAGTTTATCTGGGCACTTTCTGAAGTGGCAGCCCATTGTGAGGTTTGCAAGAGGATAATTTGAGATATGAATAACTAAGAAAACTGATTACAGTTTTGATCAGTTGATGTAAGAGCTTTTATTCATGACTGAAAGAAAAACTCAGTTTTGAAAACTAATGTTTCTTAAGTCTGCTGATATATGGAGACCTATCTAATTTTTAAATGTAGTATTTTTATGAAGACATCTCTTTACAGTCATTTTATATTACATAATTCCAGTTAACATACTTTTATTGTCAAAAGTCCTTTTTAAAGTAACCTTATAAATTATGTAACAACTTTAATGCAAACTTGCCAGTATTTTTGTTAGACAAAAAATGCAGTCATTTTAAACTTTGAGAGATTATATTTTATATACATAAATAATCTGGGAAGACTAATAACATTGAATACTAAAATATATTTTGAATTTTTACAACTTTTGTACAGTTTTATTCCATTTAGAAAGTAGAATAATGTTTGTCAAAGTATGGAGTTAGATATTATAACTTGGATTTGGATAGGGAATTTGTAGTTTACACTGAATAATCATGTTCATTTTCCCATTTAAACCTTGTCACATAACTAAGACGTGGAAAGTATTGTTTTTCTCTCTTTCATCATATAAAGAAACTGAAGCTCAGAGATACTAATAAGTAACAAAATTGGATGATAATTCAAAAATCCTGGTTAGCAATTTAAGTCTTTTTTCCGTACTACACCACACTCCTTCCTGAAAATTTGTTTTGGACTTGAATCAGTAGAATTTAGTTAATGAAGAACTAATGAAACTTTGTTCTAAGTAGAATAACCACATGTTCAGTTTGCTTGGGATAATTGTTTTACTTATTAACACTGCTTCTTTGTGATTTCTAAAGTGTTCTTTTCGATTTGGATGATAAAATATTTGATCAACCTAATTAAAAAACATTGAAAGATATAATGCAATTTACATGTACATATATCAGAACATAGAAATGTGGTTCCTTGGATTATTTATGTTGCTTAATTTAAGTTTCCTGAAGGCAAAGATTTAAAATTTTCCTTTTTGATGATTTCATGTAAAGTGGAATTCAAATAATCATAGATATATAATTTTATAAGGCACTTCTTTAATAGTGCCTTATAAATAACTAACTAATATTTAACTAATAACTAATATTTTTTAGTTAACAGATCTATCATTATTTTAATAATATATATTTTATGCAAATGTAACATGTATAATTTAATAAATTAAAACATCTTTTCACTTTTATAGTATTAACAATATTTAAAATCTATTTCTTGATTAATTTTTTTGGAAACTGCTTTGTTTTCACAGACAAGTAACATGTAATTTGTACCATCAAATTTCTGTAATAAAAATGGCTCTTCCAAATATATAGTATTTATAATTAAATAGATATACTGATATGTAAGATGCACTACTAGGTTAATAGCTGAGATGCTGGAGTCACAGAGGTTTAAAATCCTGGTTCCACAATTTATCAGGTACATAAAGTAGGGCAATCTCTCTAAAGCAAGCTTATTAATAAAGCAACATCGAGTTTGCTAAGTAAAGAAATTTCATGGTAATGAATGAATGAACATATATTTCCTAGGATACAAATAGTTAAGCTAGTAATCCCACCCCTGATAATTTATCTATGAAGGGATGTTAATAAAAGAAAACTTCATATATAACCTTTTTTTCCCCTCAGCAATGTAATATGATTTGAATTATTGGAAAGGACCCGAATGTCCAAAGTTAAGATGCGTCACCTTGATTGAACTTAATCCATAAAATATCAATGATGCTATATAGGAATTTTGAATTTTTATTAATAATTTTGAATAAAAAATAAAATTTGATATACACTGATGTTTATACACTGATACTTAGAATTCTGCAAAATATACTCAGAAAAAAGAATAGATGGGAACATAAATATAAAAATGAGTGTGTCAGTGTGGTGAGATTGTGGGTGATCTTTTGCTCTCCATATTTTTAAAATATCTTGAACATTAACTTTTATTTTTCTACAATATGAGTTATAAGGAACCTGATAGCTCATGTAAAGACAACTTGAATTGTATCTCAAAATATGGGTTTTTAAATTAAATTTTAAATTAGCATCTGTATAAGACACAGGACTCACAAAATAGAGCAGTACTAAACAGCAACTACAGTTTAAATGATATAAAAGGGGGAAGATTCAAGGCATTCAATAAAAGCAGCTTATATATTTTATTTGTTTTTTTTTAGTTATTAGTAGATAGTAAGTCCTATTTTAAGTACTTCATGTGTATGAACTAATTTAATCTCTACATAGGTGTTGCTAACTCATTTAATCTAATAGGCACTATAATTAACCAGCTTAAAAGAGAAAAATATTGCTATTGAAGTATTAACAATATACTTCAATAAAATATATTATATATATAAGATATATATATATGTGTGTGTATATCTACACACACACACACACACACACACACACACACAAATTTTGTATGTAAAGAAACCAAAGTACAGTGAGAATGGGTCAAGTACTCACAATCACAGAGACTGGTATTGCTGTTTATTCAAGTTTGTCTGGCTTTAGAATTCTTGTCCCTAACCAATATTCTGGGTCACCTCTTTATAGGGGAACATTTTATCTGTTACGAAGCCTTTTATAGAATAAACTTTCTTGCAAAATATCTTAAAAGGTGATACAAATCTGAGTATTTTGTTTCATTTATAATAATTTCAAAATATTTATCTCTACCTTTCCTAACATCCTAAATATTTCACTTGCTTGGCCATTCTCTTTCCTATTCTAGGTCTTTCTTCAAGTGGCGGTCAGCAGTCAGAATGTACTTTATAAAACAACATAGTATCACTTTATTATTCAGAAGGCTTTATGCTTCTAATTACCTATAAAAATTCCCCATATTTTAGGCTGGCATTTAAATTCCTGCGTCTTGACCCTAATTTTTCTAACTTTCAGTCACACATTTGTCATAGCTGAAGTCCCTGCTACCTTTGTCTGGGACTGGTCTCTCACTCTCCCTTAAGCATGCCCTTAGATATTTCTATGATGCCTCATTATTTAACAGTTGGCCTCAAACAAACAGAAAAACAAATTAACCATGATGCCTCACACAATTACCTATTGTGCCTTAATCCTACATGTTCTTGAAGAAGCTTCCCTAAGTTCTTTTTCAAATTCTGATGATAGTACCATTCTTCTGATTCTTAATATATCTTGTGTTTTTCTACCACCATACCTTTTCTTATGGTCTCTTTGCTGTTGAAATTCTGCGTTTCTTTTCAATTTCAAATTGAATACTACTTACACCCTGTTAGATAATCTATTATTTATTTAGAGGCGGGGTCTTGCTGTGTTGCCCAGGTGGGAGGGCATGGCTATTCACATTTGCCATCATTGCACACTACAGCCTTGAACTCCTGGGCTCCAGTGATCCTCCTAGCCTCAGCTTCCTGAGTAGCTTGAACTACAGGCACGTGCCATTGCACCCAGCTCCTTTTGAATAATTGTAATTTGCCCTTTCCCTGTGGGAATCATCACATGGTATCTGATTTTATTCATTATATATATTTTCCATTTACAGCTTTTAGATTTTTTAGCAACTTTACATTTTTTTACCTGCTCACAATAGTCCCTAGCATAGTGCTTGATACCACCTTAGTCTTTCAACAAATATTTACCACATTTCTTAAAGGTTTACTCATAAACTGCCCACTGCTCAGGCAAATATTTTCTTACTTTGAATACATATCACTGTTTAATTCTTTGTTTTGTATAGCTTGTCTCTATAAGTAGTCCTAAACTTTGTGAGTATGAAACCCTTAATTATGTTTTATTTTCCTCATAGCAGAAAACAGGATGATATACTAATATTATAATTAGCAAACGTGAACAGGATTCTGCTCCAGATTTGAGGAATTTCTATGGAAATAATTATTTCTCTTTATTTATTGTCACATTCCCATTCTCTGTCACTGTCTTTGTGTGTCTTTCTTTTCAGTTTCTCCCTCTCCCGCCTTTGATGAAGTGAAAGGCATTTCACCCTCTTACCATTATCTCTGTTTTGAGAAACAGAGAGATCCAACATCCTGATAACATTTTCTAAATAAGGGAGGTCTGGAAGTGTGTTCATGTTTATCCGATATGGAAAGTGACTTGGTTATAAAATGATGTTGTTTTGCTTCCAAATTATACTTAGTGAATATTAAGTTGAATTTCAAAACAAATAAAAAGCAATACAAAGAAACAGAATCTGAAAACCAATCCCTATGCTAATATTAAATGGGAAATTACATAAATTCCAGATTATATCAAAATGTATTTCTCATATTTGAGTTATACCTGTATATGTTACCTTTACAATTTTTGCACTCCTTTTTAAATTATTCATGCTCAGAAGCTCATATCATTTGTTTTAAGACATTTTTAAATAGGTTATACACATGGATCTGAAATGAATGTCATCCCTGAGACCGAATCCCAAAGTTCTTCCCACCCCCCAAGTACAACTGCTGTTATCAGGTTTTTGTATATTTTGCAACGATACTTACTCATAATTTTTTTAAAACTATGAAGAAAGAGCACTGTGACTCTTAAAGTTAGAATCAAGTCACAATTTCCTATTAGAACATTGTAGGCTTCATTTAAAATTATACTTCTTTTCATTCATCTTTAGTCATCTTTATATGTACCCACAATTCATTAAACATGGTACTTATTCAGTAAATAAAGGATAGAAAGAAGAACTACATGTAACAAGAACACTTGGACCCCCTAATATTTTGAAATAAAATTATTTTAAAAAGAAGGAAGAACTAATGAAAGGGAGGAGAAAATAAGGCAAGAGAAAGGAAATATGAAATTGACATGTCTGATTTAGTTTTCTATGATTTATAATCTTAGTGTATGACTTCAGAGCATTCTAATTAACCGAGTTTGGCAAGTATATGGTCACTATTTAATATTTTTTGTGGAAGTTTAAATTGGCATCAGTTTCTGGCAGGCAGTGATGTCTTAACATTTTCCATTTGATTTGATTTTTTTACACAATCTCTAGCCATTTCCTTTGAGATAATTATCACTATCAAATATTTTATTCATGATGATATTATTTATAACTAGTTATTTTGTGCAAATAATGTTAATATTATTTTCATGGGAGAAATTTAACACAGCTATATATTTGATATTTTACTCTATGTGCTTAAAAATATGATATATGAACCAGAAAATCCTTTTTTTCAGTTTTCCTCAAATTGACATCACTTTTTATATCATCCCATCCCCTGTACAATATCTCACATATTTAGTTTTATGGAGAGTTTAGGTCAAATAAATGAGTTAGGTGTATTACTTTCTTTTTTTTTTTTTGACCTGTTTTATAAACTTTCTTAAAAGTTATAGAATCCACATGTATATGTTACAGTATTAATCGCAAATAACACCGTTTCTTGGGAACCCAGAATAAGACATGCATCTATTGAAATAAATGTGTATTATTTCCCTCAAAGTCTTTGATACTGTGAAGAAGTATGGAAGGTTTATTATGCAGTTTACTTTGTTTAATGTCTGTGAATGTAGTAGTACCAAGAAATCTATGGAAAATATATTGTGGATGCAGTAGTTTGAAAGTTTTTTAATGGTTATACACTTATGGTATAGATTTTGAATTTTTTAAATTTGGTTCATTCACTTATTTACTGTTGATGATTATGTTATCTCTTGCTTCCAATGTATTATAAAATCTGGTGGCTTTGAAAGGACACATACTGTGTTTTATATTTTGTTCATGTCACCCAATTAACACCTAATTTAGCCCCTCACCTATGGTAGTGTTGGCCTTAGACCTGCTCTGAAGCCATTAACACTGAATTACAGCCTTTTATTGAAAACCTAGAACTGAAGAAGGGAACACTATGATGCTTTTATTAATAAAGTATAATGTCAATCTGATATGATAGTAACTATATATCATTACTGAAGTTGAATGGTCAACAATCTATTATATTAATATAACCTACTCTACTTTTTAAGAAGATCATTGTCTTTAAAAGAGAGTTAGGGTAGGAGAGAAATTAGAGTGGCAATGGATAGATGTAGAGAGGTAGAATGTATCTAAAGAATATGTTTATATGAGGAATCACTAGATAAAATTTTATTCTGAGAAAAATAAACAGGTTAGTAAATTCACCATACTATTCTATATTTTCCAGTGATTTATATATTACATATTTATTTTAATAGTCATTTACTATTATTAGCTAAACAAGTTTCCATGTGAACAATGATACCAAATGACATTAATTTACCTAATGACATTAATTAATGACATTAATTTAAACTAAAATATGGGTTAAATAAACAAACCTTGGATTTTTAAAACATTTCATTATATCTTCTACTTTTAACGAAGTGAAATAACTTACACTATATAATGTTTCTAGTTTAGCTGACATTTTCTTATAAAGTAGTTTTATCGTTGAAAAGAGAAATGAGACAGGATATGCCCATTAGCCACTCAAATATAATATACCTACTTTTTATAACACAAATGTTCTATGGACATTCTTGTACTGCCAGAAGGTAAAATCTCTTACAAGACAATTAGAATGAAAGATTCTTGGAATTTAAGTACACCTTAAAGATCATCAAAGATAAATTAGAGAGATTTTTGGTCTTTTTCTTTTTATATAAATGAGGCAACTAAAGTCCTTATTTATAGTCCTAAGAGTTCATTAATTACAAATCCAAAAGTAAAATCGCAACTTATTCTTTCCAATTTCCTTCCTACTTCAACATTACACACACATACACAATGCATTCACACTACATATACATATGTACACATAAGCATACATATATCACATATATAGATGTATATGCATACACACATACTCCTACCTCTACCAAGAGGAAAAAAACCTAAGTTAACATAGTGAAAAAAGAAAACAAAATTTATCTTTCTTCTTGACCAATTTTGAAATTTCTAAATTGCTATGTACTAATCACTTAATTTTCAAGTGCTGAATAATTAATATTTTCTTCCCTGGAAATCTCAAATAGTAATTAAAACTCATAGAATATTCTGGAATTATTGCATATTTTAAAATTAAAAAAAAAGCTACCTTAGTAACATCTTTAAATTTTACTTCACAAAACAAAATTTATAAACAAACTTGTCTTTATTTTCAAGTAGATGCCCAGGTTTCCTTTATCATACGGAATACTTGAAAGCTATTTATGTCTAAGAAAAGAAGAGAAAGTAAATTTCACTTTTTTCATACTCTAAATTTCTGTAGTGTTTTAGAACTGAAGAAAGTGAATTTTAGCATTTAGTGTGTTTTGAATATTGTGACTATTATGTGTAAATATGTTTTAAAATGAGAATAGTGGGCACCTCTTAATTATCAGAAACCTAGGATTTGGGAAGGAGCAAAAGCTCTGCTGTTTAACCATGTGGTTTCTGACTAGATCTCTGAGAAATCTTCAGCCTTCATTCAGCCTCTGAGTATTTGAAAGGGAAGAGGTGCAATCAGGCTTCTGCAAAATCTGTTTCTCAAAATTGACTTTTAAAATGAACACATGTTAAGCTTAGACATTCAGTCTGCGAGCTGGAATTGGGAAAACATGTATCTCCAGGTTTAAGTTGAGGCCATATTTTAGTTTGTAAAAAAACCCTCACAGGAACTTTTTAAGTTTATTACATAGTCCGTGCTTTTTTCTCTGTCTACTGTTTATTCTGCACAAACACTATGTGCAAGAGAACTGTGTTTTTCATGGGTGAACATAATAGTTTGATCATTGCCCCCTTTGTAAATTTTTCCAATAAGACCACACTGCCACTCACTTCAAATGCGAACAGCTCTCTCATTGATTTTTGAGATTATTTACAAGGCCATCACTGTATATGAATTCATCCTTCTTTCTAATATACCTCATTCTTCATTCTGGTAAAGTGGATGTTCTTTACCATCCCTCCACTTTCTGGTTTCTTTTTTTTTATTTTCTTCCACATCTTTTCTTATAGTGTTTAAGACTTAGGCATTAACTTTTTATTTACTTTTCAGAAAATTCTACACTATTTTTTGGTTTAAGACATTTTAGAACATATCTTTCCATCTATTAAATAAGTTAAAATAGTGAAAGTACATCTTGCTTTTTCATTCTGTCATTATTTGTTGAAATATAAGTATATAGCTGGTGACAGTTTACCCTTTTCCCTTCTTTATATTACAATGATTTTACATATTATAATTCAGTGTTATGCATATTAATAGTCAAATAATAAAAGAATTAAAGCTTTTTATTAACTATTACTTATTATCATTGCAAAGTTTTCATCTAATGGTGGAAAATATCTCTGTTTCGAACTGCAATCCATTGCTTTATGTTTCAGGTAGAATTCTTAATTTGATATAACAAGAAGTCTACTTTTTACCTCTTCAAATCATTGATAATGTTCATTGTTAACAAAAACTTATAAATTAAACCTAGAAAATCATTTAATAATGGCAAGGTAAAATGGTAAATTTCAAAATAAAAATTGTAAATCATACTACTGTATGGCAAAACTTTCATAATTTGATTTCTGACCTGTTTTTATAGAGCTAAGAGTAAACCACATTTTGATC
This sequence comes from Avahi laniger, assembly GCA_963575035.1. NCBI lineage: Eukaryota > Metazoa > Chordata > Mammalia > Primates > Indriidae > Avahi > Avahi laniger. The sequence continues at coordinate 74,838 of CAUYSK010016910.1, read as the reverse complement.
AATGCTGAAAGTTATAGTCCCTTTTGTAGCATTTGGAATGTGACTATATAATTCCAGAATTACTGCTGTTAGTACCATAAAGGATCTCAGTAAAGATGTATGTAAGAGTATACAGTAAAAGTTCTTAATCCTTATTTATTTCAAAAGCTCTAACAGTTCTGTTATGGTATGTTTAAATCTGAAAAAGAGAAATGGAGACTAACAACAAATGCGACTATAAAAATAATAGATACAGTTTTTGCTGCCGGGAAGGCAGATTAAGATGAGTAGGTAAGAGAGAACAAGGTTAGAATACTGACACAACTTCTTCTAATCTTTAGTTTTTAAGGATTTTCTGTCATTATATACTCTGTTGCCGATACAACAAACTACATGTTAGGTCTGTAAAAGAGCATAAATATTCAGGAGCCTGTGAATACAGCTCATTTAAGCTTATATTACAAACTGAGACAAGGTTGACTTTTTGGAAAACAAATCACTGATGTATACCAGAGTTCACATTTAAGCATACATTTTTTATTGCAGCCATTTTCTTATTCTGTTTCCTTTCATTTTCTTTCTTTTTTTTTAACCACTTCCTAATGTATAATAAGATGAAAAATAAACAAAAAATAACAAGTCTGCTTTTGCATATAAGATAATCTACGTGGAAAACAATATACATTTTATTCATATAAACCTAAAGGGCATGGTTATTTATTATTCATTAGTGCCAATAGATAACTGACTGTCACTTGCCAGTCGGAGTAAATCTGATAGAATGTTGACATTGATTGATGGATGTACTCATGACAATATGCACAGGCAGACTGCTTAGGTCAGTTGAACACATAAACCATCCTGGACCCAACTTTGGGGATGAGGAATCTTTTTGCTACATTTCTTTATTCTTAAAAAGAATTACATATTATCAAGAACTCATTTGATTCTTAAGATTAATTTTAGATTTTTAGTACCATAGTTATCAAATAAGAGTAATGACTGCTTCGATTTAAAAAAAAAGCAGAATCCTGGTGCTTCTGGCTCATATTTTAGAAGAATAATTTTGATTTTGTTCATTTTATAGAAAGAGTTCTACATAAAAATTGCTACTTGCTTTGTATATACATGCCTGAGATTACTGGAATTTTTCTTGAGGAAATACTGTTTACCTGAGAGAATAAAAATTAAGAGTCATTGATGCACAGTTTATATGATTTAAAAATAAAAGGGAACTATATTCTTGTATTTCTCCTTAAATAACTGTCAGTAATGTATTTTTAATGGACTTTTCCACTTCAATAAGTATGCTTATTTTAAGGATAGTTGTAAGTGATATATCTAGAACAAAATGACTGTAGAAATTTTAATTGGTAATTGTTCTCAACTATAATTTGTTAAGTTTCTCAACTTTAATGAAAACAAGAGCACTAAAAAATAATTGCAGAGTTTCTGAATCATTTATTATAAGCTTAAAAATAGTTTTTATTTCAGAGTGCAGAAAAATTATTATATTTTCTCTGCAGTCTAACAAAAAGGTTAACCTGAGTTAGAATTAGTAGAACCTTATCTTCATTTTTATTAAAACCTTTTTTTTAATTCACTCTTTTATACTGGGGATTGGTATACTTATATGAACATATATTTACTGACTAAATCTGTAATTTCTGATAGGAAAATGTTAAATTATATTTTGTGTGAAATAAATAATATTGACAGTTATGTATTATAATATTTTAGAGCTTCCGAGTTATAAATCCATACTTACTCAAAATAGTCATTTTTCCTAAAGTGTGTTACATGTAAATCTATTTGTAAGAACTTTTCATCATTTTAGCATTTGTGTTTTTGAACATTGGAATTTGAGGTTATGTAATTTTTTTCAAATTATTCAAGTATCGATAATAACAAATCTCCAACATGCTAAAATAGCTCACAGCCAGGATCTTAAAGCAGCATGTAATTTATTTTACCATTATAGCATCTTTGTTAGATATTAAATATTTTTATGTGTTTTTTAGTCAGACTTGGCTATATATCACAGAGTATGCCACTATTAGAAAGGAGAATAGGCTTCTGAAGATTATGTAGAATTTTTTCAGGTACTTGCATTTTAAAATATGGTTGTCAATAATTTTATATAAAATGACTGGAAAGCACATTTTTCCTGCCTACTGAATAGTTCTAGGTAATATTTATTTGTATATTAGTTAGTCATCAGAATGGTGTGGGATTTTTCTTCCACTTAGAAATATACTAAGAGATTATCTAAGGGTTAATTTTGACAGATACATAACATATCACTTTCATTAAAATGACATCGGGAAACTGAGATAAATAGTTCAGAATTTTCTATGCTGACATGATGTTTGCCTGTCTGACTGCATCCTTTCCAATAGACAGCAGAGATGCAATTATAAAAAAAGACATCTGTGCCAAGGTTTAGCTAGCCAAAAAGGGCAAGCTCTTGTGTTTAAAAGGTAGAGAAGCCAATCGATGAAAATGTCTGGACCTGTTAGCACCAATAAAGCTGAAAGCCACTGGGAAGCTCAGAGAGGGTCTTTTGTTGTGGAGATAGAAAGAGACCCAAACTATGACACTTTCGGGTGAGCAGGGTCAGCAAGGAAGATCATCCATCTTCTTCAGTGGCAGCTTTCTGTCAGATTCTAACCTTGTTCAGTGGAGGAACTAAGCCTCTTCTGTTGACACCAACCAATTCTCAGCCAAGTGTAAATGAAGCTAATATTCACTGACCTTATGCATAGCAAATGAAGCCCTGCGTGTCATTTGAGAAATAACGTTATTTGACACTTCAAAAAGTGAGTGATGGACAGAGTGTGTGTGTGTTCGTGTGTGTATGTGTTGGTCACATAAGTGAAGATATATCCTTTAGCTACTCCATATTTTGAGTTGATTTTCACAATAACCACAGATTTACTGTTTTGACACAAATTTAATTTTGTATTATTTTCATTTACATGTCATGACATTTCACATGCAGATCTTGACTGTGCTGCAGAACAAGCTCTTGTTTGGCTTCCTTCTGTCTCTAAATGCAGCACCTAGTCACACAGAGAGAAGATTCAGTTTCTGTTAATAAAAGCTATAAATTTCAAAGACAATTCTGAGTTACTAGTTCACATTCAAAACATAACAAAGCAGAATATATTTCTTTATGAATATAAAAAATGTATTGATCTCATTAGAAAACAAAACAAAAGGCTGTATTCTGTTTATCACATTTGAAGCATTGTATAAAAGCTCTTTTTGTTTCTAGTTAGTAATGTCTGTTACAATCTAATAGTCTTTCTTAGTCTCTAAATCACAGTTTTCATATTTTGCCTACTGAAGATTAGATTTTAAAGTGAACATTGTAATTTCATTCTGAAGGATTTTCCATAGTACTTTTTAAAATTTCTCACGACAATAAGGGTTAAAATATGCTAGTACTCATAAATATCCATTACATCAATAATATCAAGTAACTGCTGTATTCTATAAGTAGAATATTACCATTAACAGAAATGGAAAAATGGCTGTGATAAATATAAAAGAATAGTTTTAGAGAAAATGTGGAATTTTAGGATTTAAGGAAAAGATAAGTTAAATCGTAGTGTTGAATTTTCAGAGAGTTTCATGTAAGGTGATTATCTGACATGGTAGATTTCATGAGAATCAGCAGGACAGATCTGCATCTAATTGACATCAATCATGTTTGGACTGAAAATAAACAGTTGTAAAATTTTTGGAATCTGTGTATTGATTTTTGTTCACCTCATCAGTCTCATTTATTTGTTCTTATTAAAGGAGTGAACATGTTTTTTGTTCTACCAAATTTAAAAAGACAGCATCTGATCAGTGAGATATTCTTTTTGCAGTTCTTTTTTGACAAGTAACTAAAATCAGATGAGCTTGTACACAAAGTTTCCTCCTGGCAGTGTTCCTGAACCTAATCATACAAAGACAGTAAACATGTGTTTAGTCAATTCTTATTCCCCCCACCCCCACATTTGCCTGAATCTAAGAACTCTTCTAAGTAAAATGGTGCTCAAAGACCAAAGAGAACTTATCTGTGTCGATAGTAACTGTACTGAGTTCTTTTTTTTTTTTTGAAACAGAGTCTCACTCTTTTGCCCAGGCTAGAGTGCCCTGGCGTCAGCCTAGCTCACAGCAACCTCAAACTCCTGGGCTCAGACAATCCTCCTGCCTCAGCCTCCCGAGCAGTTGGGACTACAGGCATGCACCACCATGCCCGGCTAATTTTTTCTATATATTTTTAATTGTCCAATTAATTTCTTTCTATTTTTAGTAGAGACAGGGTCTCGCTCTTGCTCAGGCTGGTTTCGAACTCCTGAGCTCAAACAATCCGCCCGCTTCGGCCTCCCAGAGTGCTACGATTACAGGCGTGAGCCACCCAGCCCGGCCATGAGTTCTGATAACTCTCTCTCTTCAGTTGTTTATCCTCTGTGGGATTTAACTATGGTATATATAAGAAGCATGTGTTAGAGTTGTAGCTTTGATTATGAATTATATGTAATATCTACACCTACAGATATTAAGTTCAGTCAATGAAGCAACTATTTTTGAAGCAGTACCCTGAAAAAGAATAACTTAATAAGTTTTGTTGTTGTTAGTGACGGTGATGGTGATTGTGGTAGTAGACTACACTGAGCTGATTTTCAAATCTTTTGAATTGGAATAGTTAGTTTGTTCAAAAAGTCTTTGAGATAAATCCAGTGGAGACAAACATAAATATATATAAACACATACACTCCAGAAATGGCAGGAGCCTCCTCTTATGGAGATAATTTTGTATAAGTGATCTACACAGTCTCCTCATGAAAAATTATGAAAGAGCTGTCTGGAATACAGATATAATTTTTCGTGCATTTTTTTCAGTACTTCGTCATGTATTTTCTTGATGTTTTTTTCAGAAATATTATCCAAAGAGTTTCAATAACAAAGGGAAAAAAGGAAGAATTAGTTTAAAAGCAATGGATTTTGTTTCATGGACTCACTGGTTAATGGATTTAGCCAGGTGTTTGAATCTAAATTGAAAAGGCCAATTGTAGTTTATGATCTGCAAAAGTCATATTAGATTGGCAACACTGAGATTTAGAAACCCAAGTGGCATTTCATGCTGCTATTAAGTAAGTGTCAGGCCCTTTGCCCTGAGAGCTTACAGAGTTCAGTCCAGTTCAGTCTTGCTAACCCAGTGTAGGTGTTTTTTATTATTATTATTATTATTAACGTATATGTGATTCAGTGTATTATGGTATCAAAAAGGCATCTGGTAACTTTCTAAAGTTATTTATTCCATGTTGAGTCATTTGAATCAGTGATATCGTCTCACAGGACCTCTAGGTTAATTCTTAGATACATTGTTTGGATGGAAATTCCAAGACTAGGAAGATACTAAATATCATTCATGCACTAATTTAACAATCATTGATTGAGCTCCGTTACTCAAGATTATTTAGGTACTATATCCACATACAACAGTGATTTATATCAGACTTGAGGAGCCAAACAATGCCCGTAGTAACTGGGATTCTTAGCTATCAGTCAGAAAGCAATAGTGGCTGAGGGCTCTGGTGTGAGAAAAGATGCCAATAGAGAGGATGATTAAAGATGCCTAAACAAATCACACCATTTCAGTAAGAATAGTGATTTGCCAGAACAGGTCTTAAAATGAGTTTCAAGTATCTTTAAATTCAGTAAGACTGTAGAATCAAAGCACCCGTATTCAGAGTTGATTGCAATTATTGCTATATATTATTATTAATGAAATGATATATATTTTTAACTAGTATTAGTTTCGTCATGCTATATAAAGTCAGAGAGTGCAATAATTGATTTAATAAATGTTTATGTAAGTGTTAAACAATTATTTCCCATAATTTCTATTTCCATTTATTCTCAAAAAATTGAAAAACATTTTAAGTAAATTAATCCTTAATTTTACCTTTTATTAATATGTGTTTATTTTTAAGCCCTCACCTGGGAAATATATAATATCAAAATGTACATTATGTTTATTATTTTTAAGAAATAAATGGTGATTTACTATGTAATTAATAGGTTTGACATGCTTACATTTTTAAATATGAAAGAAAATATTTCACATTTAAGCCAAAAATAAAAGGGCAGCCTATTCCTTGGTAGGAATTTTCTGTGCTGTATTAAAGTATACTAAATGTTACTTTCTATCTTTAAGAAATAATTTATCAAAAATAAGGTAAATGAATATTATTCAGTTTTAAATGTGTTTTGTTGGTTTTTCCTGTTTAAAAATTAATTATATTAATAAAGTGGGACAGGTTCTTTGTAGTATAGTCAATTAGAGAATCATTGGGTAAATAGTGACATCTTTAACTGTGAGCCATGGAAGTTGCTGTTTTTTCCTTTGTGTCAATCTGGAGGGAAAAATAAACCGGTAGTTCTAATACCTGGCCTGACATTTCTCATCTTTTCCTATTGTGGCAGCCAGGCAAAAGCACACAGGACGACTGAAAAGGTAACCATCCTTTTGAGGGCATGGCTGATTTTACTTCTGATACTTACTGTGCCGCAGGGGTCAAGGACATCTGGAGAAGCTTGACCTATGTTTGCTGTCAGGAAAAGTGGGTGATTTTCACTCTCTGTCCCTGCAGGTCTCTGGAGTTATGTGTAGATTGGAGTTCACTCTGCCCTGCTTCGTCAGCAGGGCTGTGGCGTTCTTCGACAGTTGTAAAAGAATCCTGAGATGGAAGGAATTGAGTGTAAAAATTGCTTTCTTCTGTAGAGCATGAAACTATAGTATATAATTTTACAAATTTAGATTATACCATATGATTTTTTTAAATTTAGATTATGCCATTTTATATTTAAGGAAATTGAGTCTAACGCTGTCTGACATGCTCCAAAGTATTAACATTATAATGAGTCAAAAACCAACTACAAATCAGACCTTAGATTTTACGTTTTAGGTTTTCTATCCCCTAAACCATGAAGAATTTAACTTTTATTCTAATTTTAACTCGCTAGAAGGTAAATTAGGAAGTAATATGTAAGAAAAGTGCAGTATTTTATTCTGCTGCCTTTATCTTTTATCCAGTTAACTAATTAACCCACTTCCCCTTCTTTTATTTCCTGCCCTCATCTTTCCTCTTTTCCATCATTTATTTATATTCGTACATATGATTCTGACAGTTTATAAACACATAGATATATTTATAACTATAGAGATAATTTTCTCAGTTCAATAAGTTCTACAATAAGTGTTTTCTTATCTGTCTTTTTTCCTTTGTGACTGAGGAAATTATCCAGTGAGACTTGCCTTATTCAGGCTACTTCCCTTGGGCCCTCCTCCTTCCTTTTCTATCAAGGAATAAACATTAACATGAGAAGAGGTCTGTCCATGTACAAGAACAATTTGTTGTTGGTAATACCATATAGTATATTAATAATTATGTTTCACCATTTGAATATTGGGAAGTATTTTCCGATTTTCTTTCCTCTCTTGCTAGTTGTCTGTTTTGGTTTATTTCTTAGGCAGTAGAATCATTATCAGTAGTTTCTCAAGTGAAGAAGACACTGAAGTTTCCATTCACACTTTTATACCAATAATGACCTTTCTTGCTCTCAGGGTAGAAAGGCATATTTCAGAATCTTTATGAACCACTGGAGAGCTAGTGTCTGGTAGAAAATTCTCAGGGGATTGTTCTTATTATGGTATACTCATAACAAGGCTTCAAGTACTAATAGGCTAGATTTAAATACTTGTTGACAATTTAAATTATTACCAAAATTTAATGCATTTTAATGAGGGAAAATGATGAAACTGACAGGAATATAATATGTAGGGGGATTAGGAATTCTTCAGTGCTGCATGGAGAGTAGAAGATCAAACACAACAAAATGTTGGCATTAACAAGAATTCAGTACTAAAAAGACTGTCAGGGAAAACGTTTGGAATATAAAACCAATTCAATTTAGTTCAACAAACATTTCTTGAGTGCTTTTTGTTTACAGATTAACTGTGATAAATTTGCTGGGGAGAAATAAACTTGCATGAGTTTATAGATTGCCAAAAACACTTAAAATGAATAATGTTAACAATCTAGCAATGCGTTTTTAACTCCATTTAAGAAATTAAATTCTACCTTATAATTTTTTTTTCCTTTTAAAATGTCAAACCAACATATAAGTAGAAAGAATAGTATAATGAGCATCCTAATGGTCCTCAAACTCTCCAACTACTAAAATTTTGCCACATTTATATGCCCTCCCCCATGTATGTGTGTGTATGTTTATGAAATTTTTTGTGCTGTTTGAACCATTTGAAAGTGAGTTACAGACATCATGACAGTTAACTCCTAAAGACTCCAGCATAGTTCTTTAAAATAAAGATATATTCCTACATTAACACAATACCATATTTCAAATCCAAGAAATGTAATATTTATTGAAAAGTTTATCTTAATATATAGTCCACATGCCAATTTCCCACCTGCCTCAAACTGTCCTTTGTAGCTGATTTTTTTTTTCAAAAGATGATTTAGTTAAGGATCTCGTATTTGTTTTGTTGCCATATTTCTTTTCTTTTCTTCTAATCTAGAACTTTCCCTTAACTTTTTCTTTTACTTTACTGGATTTTTTTTTAAAGAATCCAAACCAGTTACCTCTTAGAATATGACACGTCTAGATTTGCCTGTTTATCTCTGCTTGTTATTAGAGTCATGTTAATTTTTTTGGCAAGGATACAACATATTTGATGTGGTTTATTTTTCATTGCATCACATCACGCCACTTTGTCCCCTTATTTGTGATGCTAAGTTTAATGACTTAGTTATAAGGTTATGTATACCAGATCGCTCTATTATACATTTACTATTTTCAGTGATACTTGGAGACACTGTAATTTTACAATTCCCTTACAATCTTTTATCCAGTGTTTTATCATCCATTGATGTCAAGTGGGGTAATTTCTTACAATGAAAGTTGCAAACTGTCAATTTTCTATTTTCTTAGTGCTTCTATCAATATATTTAGTAGTTTGTTTTATTCTGTATAAAAAGAGTTTTTCTTCTCTAGTCTCAACTTTTTGTTGTTGTCATAGATTCTAATAAAAGAGTAATTTTTTTAAAAAAAAAACTCCCATCTCTTTAATTTCTATTTGAAGAAGAATGAAATTGAATATTAATTTACTTTTAGGTCAGTTCATATTTTTAAGATTGAAATTCTATCTCAATTATTCCAATCTTTTTTCTATTATTACTTTTTTTTCTCTGAAGAGAAGCTCAATGCATTTTTATTTTTATGTATCCTTTTTAATGAGTGAATAGGTATTTTATTCTCAGGAGACTTTTGAGACATCTTCCAGAATAACAGCATAGCTATTAAAGTAAGTAAATAATAGTTAAGAATATTTCTTCTAGAATAGAGATCGACAGAGGTACCAGTCCAGAACGCTTCATCTAATTAGCTGTGTGAATGGGCAAGCTACTTAATCTCTTTGTCTCCTGCTTTCAAAGTGGAGAATATTAACAATATCTATTTCAAGAAGTTGTGAGTGGAACAAATGATCTAATATATGTAAAGCACTAGAACATAGAAAGTGGAGAATAAATATGCATAAAAATGAGATGATGCTTATGAAGCATTTAACACACTAACACATGATAAACAATCAATAAAGGTTAGCTATAATTATTTTTCTAAGAATTACATTCTGTGTTTGTATTTCGATAAATGTGGCTGGAAATGGTCCAGAAATCTTATTGATTCTCCATCCACAAAATCTCTCTGATCAATCCTATCAATTTCTCTACAACCTACTGGCACTATTTTAGTTTAAGTCTGTCCTATCTATCTTACAGAATATCAATAGCCTCCTAATTTACTTATTTGCATTTGATGTTGCTCCTCCCCATATGTTTTCTACTCACTTTCCAGTCATTTTTAAAGTGCAAATTCAATCATGTTGTGATTTTCTTTAAAATATATCATTTTTTTGCATAATTTCTAAGATCTTCCTTAATACCTAATTCAAAATTCTTTTAAACTTAGCTTTGCTTATCGTTTTTATGCACCACCCAATGATATTGAATAATTTGAAGTATACTAAATGCTTTACTTCCCCTGTGATTTCATGTATCATAATTTTTGCCTGGATTGTCATCTCTTTCTGGAAGGTTGTTTTAATTTCATCACCCTTCATTCTTCTCTCTATTCCCTTCCTAACAAGTCCACAGTCATGCTGGCTAGACAGCTTTCCGAGATGCATTAGCTTTACTGTAATATGCCCCATTAGATTATAGGTTACTGAAGAATAATGACCTTCCTCTATATCCTTCACAGTTAGCACCCTTCCTGGCTTACCTACCTACTCAGTAAATAAAAGAGGAATGATTAAGCATATAAATGGAGTTATTTAGTTAACGTCTGTAAGGCAGGAAACAGAGTTTACATATTCTTATCCAAACTGCAGTTAAGTGCAAACACGAAATTTTGATAATGATAATTCTGATAATAATAGGGATTCACTTTGAAGGTAAGAAAATGTCCTATGACTCTTGAAAAGGAAATACCAATTTAACTATCCAAGAATAGGGGCTTAAGACAATCATGAGTATCCATATGGTAAGATGTCATTGAGACTCTTAAATCGTGTCATTATGTTTATGTGGAAAAATGTTCACAGTATTGGGCAAAGTAAAAATAAATGCACAAAATAATGTGATACCTTTTTTTAGGAAAAGAATTGAAAATAAATGATATTTTTAATGTGGTTCATTGATAGACAATTTGGACTACTGTTTTCTGCATGGATAATGTATTGCTATATGTGATATATATGTATCTGTATATACACATATACTCATCTCTACATCTGTCTAATCTATCTATGTATAATTTTACAATGAAAAAAAGGGTCATGGAATTAGAATATGACAAAATTAAACCATGCTTGCCTTGTTTTTCAGTCTTATTAACATGTAGGGTAAAAGTACTTTTTTGGTTGTTGTTAAAAAATATAGGATACCATTGCAATTAGTCAAAACAGCGTTCCTTATTTTCAAGAATATTTTAGTATAAATTAAAAATACAATCTGGACCAATTTAATAAATGCAATATCATAAATGTAGAGGGAAAATGGGCTTTGTGGGGTTTAAAAGTATGAAGTGTTTAATTTTTATGATGCCTTTCTGACTGCTAGAAGACATAGAAGTGGATTATTTAAACACATTGTAATGTATAAAATATATTACATCTCTATATATGCAAATATGTATATGCATATACACATATATTTTACACTTCCATATTAGTAGGCCTTGAGCTGCAGCTGTTACTAATAAGCCATTAACATTTGCAATCAATTGCATTCCTTGGTGGCAATGAATATCATTTATACAATAAGCTGCAAATGGGCAGCATGAGTACTATTAGGAATTATATATTAATTCTCCAAAAATAAACGTGGTTTTTTTGTGCGTAAAGAAGAAATTGGTATATAATTGTATATTGATTTCAAAAAGGAGACCAAATAAATTATATAACTTTACTAAAAGGAAGTGAATATATTACTATAATCTCCTTAAATGGCACATTGAACCTTACCATATCCTGTATATTACACATTTATTTGTATTTGTAGTACAACTAATTTTTGATTGTCTGATAGTGCAAATCCACAATCTCTAGGCTTACTAGTTCCATCAAAAATATAGTTTTAAATTTCCGTGCCATTCAGTAGGTATGTTTTAAGGAATTAACACTAATTTTCATACTAGACTCAGAAAATATTTTAGAGAGACAAATATTCTGTGAGTTGTACAATAGAGTCTAATTTAGAAGAAATTTTTAAAGATGTAAAAATGTGTTGCCTCTAACCCTTCTTAGACCTGTATAATTTTTGGTGGAACAGGCTTCTCTACTCGAATACTCAGGAGATGGATATTGTTTCAGAATCGCAATCTTAGAAGCTTGTATAGCACCAGGAAACTAGTGATTAGCAGACTTGATGGAAAAGGCTGCCCACAGCCTGTGTTTTCCCATCACAATAGCTGTTGCCCAGCATTACACTTCTATCAGGAAAACTTCTGCTTCCACTGGCAATCTCTTCCTAAATTTATCTCTCTGCTCAGTAGTTGAAAAACAAAGCAAAACTGTAGAAACAAAACAAAGCTGTATTGAACACATATTCTGTGTACTTTTCAGATAGAATTTATATTGTCATCAAAGTATGAATGTTTAAATAACAAGTTGCAATATAAGTCAGAAAATGGTAAATTGTGTATCAATTCTAATTTTAAGTGAGGAAATAGACTGCAGCCAGGGAAATAAATAAGGGCTTCCAGGAGGTGTTATATATATACTGGGATTTAATAGACAAATGTGAGATCCTATGAAGTCAATTCCAGGCACAGTGAACATGATGAGCAAAAATTTGGGATGTATGAAATTGCACATCCTATTTGGTGGTCAGCTAGCTGGGATTTGTGTGAGAATGATTACAGTGATAAATCTAGGAAAATAGAAAGATAAATTGGACTAAAGTCTGGAGGGTTTTCTGTGCCATCCTAAGTAATATGTACTACTTTTTGTAGTTATGAAGGAATTATCTAGAATTTTTAAGGAAGACATAATAATAAAGGTTGTGCTGAAGTGATAACTTTAAAGGGAGTTAAAGATTTAATTAGACATGGGAGAGACTGAAGGCAACAAAACCTTCTAGAAAACTTCCAGGCAAAGACTCTGAACTAAGACCCTGCTACTGGAAATGGAGGTAAGGGATGTGTTAGGGAAACAGTATGGAAGTAGAACCTAGTGCTTAGAAAAACAACATGATATTAAGGGTTACACATGACATTAGGGTTTTGAATTTATCTTTTACCTTCCTTTTAAGCCCACTTCACTTTAGCCAGACTAACTCAGCCAATAATTTCAATATTTTTTATTGTGCTTGTTTCACTCTCCTGACACTCCTTGTCCTTTGTCTCCTCATAAAATGTTCATATATTGTGAGTCTTTCAAAATGCAAGTATTACTACTCCAGGAAGCCCTCTATGATTTTCATGGTCAAAACTAATCTCCCCTTTCCTAAAAGTCCCAGAATATTTTATTTTTATATTTTTGTGATGAACAAGTTATTGCCTAAGATATTACATTTTGTTGGTGAAGGACAAGAATTTAGGAATCAAATTCTTACTCTACCACTTACCAGTTGTGACCTTGGGCAAGGTACTTAATCTCATATAACCTCAATTTCCTCATCTTAAATTAAGGAATCATGATAGAATCTATGCCTTCTGAGTGCTATGCAATATTATTACTAACATTAAATTAAATAATACATATACATTACTGAGTAATATCCATGAAACAAAATAAGTGCTTAGTAAATGTTAATTTAATTTTTAGGCTGTGTGTGAGATGATGTTTGAAGAAGATTTAAGGTATTTGGGAGGAGAATCTCCTATCAAATGATGGGCCAGTCAAATTGAACCTTCTTAATGCCAGGCTTTTAAAACAAGACAAAGACTTGTTGATTGGGTTCAGTGGACAAAGAAAGCAATAGTTTCAAATACTCACTTTCTCTAAAATCTAATCATGCATCAGGTCATAAAATCTAGCAATCCCTCTCTTAATATGACTGTGGCTGTAAATGGTGGCTGGGTGCAATAATAGTGATATGTCACTGAAATGACTTAGGTATGATTGGATCATTTCAGAGACATTTTTTGAAATAGCAGTGGTAGAAAAAGCTGGAAAGATAAGTTAGGTTAAATCTTGATGGAAGAATTTTTCACAGAGAACCAGATAGGGCAAGGAGGATCTCCTTCCATCACCTAAACAGTGGTGAGGGCAAAAAAACAAATTCAAATGAACCAAGGAATGAATGGTAAAGTGGGAAAATGGCTGGGATGAGAATAGACAGGTGTCATTAAGAAAAGACATAAATGACAAAGTAAACTTGTTAGCAGAGAGGATAAAAGTTTATTTTTAGTTATTTTTATTGTCCACATAATAAAGGATCTACCTTATTTTAGGGGGTTTATAATGTGAGATAAAGATATTGAGAGGTCTGAATTAAAGCGTTTCTTCTACCCAAAGTTACCTAAAATTATTTGATTGATAATGTGGATAGTAACTTTAGAAAAAATACTTTTTGTGTAATTCTTAGTAGTATTTAGAGCAATGTTCGCAAACATATTTGGAAAAATGATCATCTAGATTCCTCAAGGAGAAGAGCATAGAAAATAGAATTAAAGTGAGAAATGAACAGGAGACAAGGCTGAGATCAAAGTGGGGAATTTCAGAGTTTGTGACTGGGAAATGAAAAATTCTGATTGCTGATGATGGCTTAAGTATGGCTGTGCTTGTTGACAGATGGAGAGGCTATCAATTTATCTCTCCAAAAGACTATGCAGAGGAATTGGGATGAAAGGATCACAGATATAAGAAAAAGAAAAAGAATACTCTGTCACAGAATTCCACAATGTAATTATTTTTTCTCCTAACTTACTAATTTATTGGTTCCATCAACCATTGATACAAAGTTTCTAAGCTTTCCAATTTGTGATTTAATTTGTGAAAAATTTAATTTAATTTCAGATTGTTTATTAATTATTCACTTGTGAAAATTACTAAATACATGTATTAATAATCACGGTACCGAAAGAAGCAGCTTATTTGCCCTATAGCATAACTCAAAAATTCTAGTGTTTAAGGACCATATTTTGAAATGAAAAGGATTTTCTAAAATAGAAACCTTTAGTTTGTTTCAGAGATGGTAGTAAAACACAATATGACCTTTTAAAGACATATTGCATTAGATCATACTTGTGTTCCACACCATTTCTCTTCAGTTCTAGATTTATGAAACTGAAATATATGTCACTTACATACTAATAACTTAAAATAATAACTTTCATTGCTTATTTCCCTTTCAAGTTAAAATTTATCACATTAGAATTTTCTCAAGTTGTAAGTGTGTTGTGAAGGACAAATGTGCATGGAACACTGAAAATAGATGAATTTTTAAATAGCAGATACGATATTTTGAAATAAATATATCTGTAGTAACAGTAAAAAATTTCAGAAAAATTACTATATATTGTTTCTAAAACAGACTTCATTATTTTTAAAGAGGATCCTTTCTGAAAATGTTCAGGAGGCATTGCTTAATGGCACCTGAAACAAATGAAAAGCAAATGGAAACAAGGCAGTCACTTTCTGCAGAGCTTTTAATAGTTTCAGTGAAAAATTAAGGACCACCTGCCATGTTGAATTTTATAAGTATGAGTGATGCAGAGGTCCTTGCCAATACATTCATGAATAAGTGAAAAAAGAGAGGTTTTATATAGTAACACAAACCTTCAAATGGAGTTAATAAAAGACAAGGCTCTTCTTTACTGGATGGAAAGTTATCTGCTATATAGAAAGGCCTACTGAATGAAACATTTGTCCTCAAATTCCTTTTAATCTGCTGTGAGGTTCTGCCTGTTACCTCACTTGGAATAATGTGCCAATTTTGTAAGAATAAAGAGAATTTTATCCTTTTTTCATTCCTTTAGCTTTTTGATGCAGCATTTCCTTGAATTTCACAGTACCTGCCTGTTTTTAGCAGCTCTAATTTCAGACTATCACTTTCCTGGACTAACGTGTAAAAACTGATATTCACATCTTCTTGATGGAGAATATTCAAGAAATGTAATCCCAGTGAGAATGCCACTTACTAATGGATATTTCTTTCTCCAGGCATCTTAAAAAAAAATTGTTTCAACTCTTTATACCTCGTGTTTTTTAGAAAACAGATTAAAATATCTAGTATCCGTGGAGGAATGCTTTTGTGGCCACATATTGCTTTTGTATTATATATTGTAAATGGTTATTATTCACAACTCATATCTTTAGTAGTTTGAGTTAAACTATTTTTCCTTTCTCCCTACCAAAATGTTTATTTTATCTTGTTAGAGTTTAGAACTGAAGTGCAAAAATTATGAGAGATTCAATTGGATTTGATTTGTTTGACCTTTGCTCTTTGCTTCTTTAAGTAAATTGGGTATACTCTTACAGACTGAAAAGAGTTAAATGGAATTAATAATAGATTTTTTAAAATGTTACTGGAGATTGAAATCTGTTTAAAACTGGGGCAAGGAATCCAGGTTCTTAGCATGAAGCAAGGGTGATTTAGTTAGCATGGAGGAATGTTAAAAACAAACAAAAAAACTCACAGTTTTAAACTGAGTTTTGAACAGATTGGTACTGTGAAATATATTGATTCTAACTCTACTTCTAAAAACATTGGTAGAGGAGATGGGCTGGCAAAATTTCACAAAATCTCCAAATTTAAGAAGTTTGGTGAATGTCTAGGTTATTTAGTTATTATATCTTAAAGTGAATTTTACTAAGGAATTTATCATTGTAATTTCAAGAACTCTCAGAAAATTCATTTCCCTTTGTTGTTATCTCATTCTAGTGATTAAAGTGACATGCATTCTATTGTCATTATTAATTGCCTCTCTTCCTCTCTTAAAGGGGTCCTGGTTTGGATGATAAATTATATCATCACCTTCCTTATATACTTTTTGGCTTTCCTTTACCACTCATTTTATATTTCTGAAATTATCACTTTTCTAACTATATTCTTGCATATATTATGTTCTTTAATATAAAAAGTTATTGTTACCTGTCGTATCCAAAATTAAATTGATATATGAGTAATGATAATTATTTCCACTAACAAAAGTAATTATAATTCACTAAAGTTAAGTTATTAAACTGTGACTCAGGTATTCATATTTCATGATAACAAACTGACTAATTATAATTTTTCAGAAGTCAAATTTAGAGCTGAAAATATAAAGCATCTTATAGAATTACTTGCCAAATGCAATTAAATAGAAAGAAAAATTATGTTTTAGAGGAAGAGACAATTGAACTTTTTTACTTCTCTTTCTACCTTCTGGAATTAATGTGTATTTAGAGTGAGCCTGTATTAAGGCAAATTTTATTTTTAAATTTCATTACATATTTGTGTTCTGATCACACTGCCAGCTATCCCATGTGTAACACAATTTTAGCCTAAACAATGCTAATATATTTTTCCTGTATTATTTATATTAATATAAATATTTATTTATGATTTTATTTGCTACAGTTATAGTCAATATGTTTATGCTTTTATCTCCATTTCTATGTGTAATGGCTAGTGAACAAACATATACATTTACAAAATGATTAGAAAATTAAACCTGACAGTAATCAAGTCCCAGATTGTGTAGCAGGACTTTGGCAGAGGTGTAGAAGCAGAATCCAGAATCTAAAATTCCAGACTCTGAAGCAACACACTTTTCTAGAAACAGACTGGATCCAGAAATGGATGGCTGGGTTCTAAGCCTATTTTTACTGCCTAGCAACATTTCAAAGTTGAGAGTCAGTTACTTAATCTCTCTGAGCCTCCACTTTTGTCATCTGTCTAATGAGGGAAGTTTACCTGTCTTGCTTATCTCATATGTTTAAGGACCCTATTTGCTGTTGTAAATAAACTGTGTTTTAAGTTCCAATACTTCTAAATTGAATCTACTGGTGTATGCTGGATAATTGGAAAATATCAGATTAGAGAATGGGGAATATGGAGTCAAAACGTCGTGATTCTACTTTCAAAGATCTTCCGAATGTCCAGTTCTCTCTGAACTAATGGATGCATCCTACTTCAGCCGGCTGTCATCTTTTTACATGTCATCCTGCATTACTGTAAAAGCCTTCTCTCTATTTTCTTTTTCTGCCTCCTGCTAATCCTTTGTAGCTGGAGTGATCTTTCCAAATGCAAGTCTTATAACATTATCTTCCTAAAATCCTTCAATGGCTTTCTATCCCTCTTAGAAAAAAATAAAAAAAAAAGTTAACCCCTTTTCCCGTCTCTTTCCAGCTCTGTTCCTTGCTTCTTTTCCACTTGTGTTCCACATCAGCCACACTGACATTGCCTCAAATGTGCCATGATCATTGACTTAGATGTGCCATGATCTTATTTCCTGTCTGCTCTTTCTTTGCTTATGACTAGTCTATTTCAGCTCTCTTTTGAATATCTCTTACTCTGCAGGTTTCAGTTACACCAAAGGAGATGCCACCTCCATGTTCTTACGGTGATCTTTCATAATAAATAATGATTTACTATTAAATAAATAGAATTTTTTATTTAATTATTGGCTTCGTGCAAACTGAGAGCTCGGTGAGGAGAGGAATTGTATCTTTCTACAAAGTTCTTAGCATAATGAATACACAAAAAGTCTTCAAAATATGTGTTGAATGAATCAGCAAAGACTGAAACAAGTCAACAATATAGGGCAATAACTGAGGTGAGCTGTTATAACCATTTGACACAGAGTTACTGCAATGAAAATGTCAAAGATTAACAATATGAAGGATGGAGGAAAGTAGAAACTTCAAATTTTTTGCTATTGAAGGAATGATAAGTTTGAGTTTCTTTTTTTTCCTTTTGAAATTTGAAATTGGAGTTAATGTAAGACATGGGACAGTTATAATAACAATAGTTCTGTCAACTTAAATCTATATAGAACTTTTTTTAGTTTTTCAAAGCCTTTTATTTTTTAACAGAATTATTTAAACAAAGTTAATTTCCTAGCAAACCATCTAGGGAACTTTGAAGAAAAACTAAGTTTTTGAAGGATGAGACTAACTTTTCTTAAAAAATTATATTTTTGTGTAATTATGAAAAACCCAACAATAACCATTATTTATTTTGTTTTGTTAGGACTGGGCTCCATTAACAAGCAGATACCTAGGGTTTTGAAGTAAAACTGATATCTGCTTGTAGTAAAGCAGGATTGCTCAACAGTAGCACTATTGACATTTTGTGCAGCATAATTCTTTGTTGTGGAGGGCATGTGGGATGTTTAGCAGCTTCTTTAATGTTTACCTGCTAGATACCAATAACTCCCCTCCACGCCCAGTATGATCATCAAGGCAGTTTCCTATTAATGGTCTAATGGTGGATCTAGCATTTCAATCCAGGATTTGAACTCAAGGTATTTGACTCCATAGCCTGCAGTCTAAGGTTCTACCTTCTACTGTTACATAATTTTTCTTTCTTAACTGTCAATATGTACTCACGGATACAAGTTTCTTCTATTTTGGCAAATAAAATTACAATCTATGTAAATACATATAAAACACAAGCATGCTAGGCAGTGTCAAGGATTTGCAAGTAAGGCATGACACTTAGAAGGAAGACTTCGAAGGATTAAATTGTGAAATATAAATGAAATATATTGACACTTTTACATTTAATTAGAGAAATATGATAACTATCTGTGAGATTTTAGTGAGGTGTAATGTATCCAGCATAAGATAGATGGATAAATCTATATCTATATCTATATTTATATCTATATTCTTACCTAGAGTGCTAAAATAGAGGAATGGAAAAATAGAGAAAGGGACTCAGTTACCTAAACAGGTCAGACATGGCTTCACTAAGGAGGTGATATGGTTTGGAATTTTAACAAATATACTTGTAATGACTCTCTTTCAGGAAGTTCAGCACCACATGACTTACCCCTTGATATCACCATGGCCAGATGTGAACCTGAATATTAAAAAAAAAAAAAAAAAAAAAAACCTCTACTTAAATTCCTATTTGTGTGACTCCATATTATTTTGGGGCTCTTTCTTGGTTAGAAATTCAATATTATGTTACTTTCTTATTAATTCTTCTGACACTTGATAAATTCTTCTTTATTTATTGTTATACTGTATTTGTTTGTAACTTAATAGTATGAAACACTGAGGTATATTTGAAAGGCTTTATCCCTTCACATGTTAGTATGATATATAAAATGGGTTTTGGAATGAAATATTTTACCTTTTGCAAAACATGCCATAACATATTAATCCATTAATAAATGGCATGTTTATGTTAAACTTGTGATTCTCCAAAAGGGAATACACCAGAAATAAAGGAGAATGACAAATATAGCATGCATTTTTGTCATTCTACATAAATAATTTGGGAGATGTCGGTGAATCCTGAGTGCTAAAAATAGTACAAGTTTTGATACTGTCATCTAAGCTCTCTAAATGATCTCACATAACACTATGTGATAATCCTATGTGGTAAACAGCTGGCAAATCAATGAAATATCAGATTCCAGAGAATCAAGAATATAAGTTAATGACAAGATTGAGGACCTATTCCATAGTATTTCCACAAATGATAATGAATAAAAGAAATGTGAATTGAATGCACTTTTCTACATGCAAGGCTTCCCTGCAAAAGTATTAATTGATTGAAGAAATTTAGCTGTGTGGGATTGACTGTTTCTAAGAAGTCAGGGTTTCTGTTTCATACTTGACTTAAATCTGTTTTTCTCTTGACCAAGTTCTTGAATAGCTAGTTTATATGGAATTTTTGAATTTTAAGAAAA
Source organism: Avahi laniger (assembly GCA_963575035.1). Classification (NCBI taxonomy): domain Eukaryota; kingdom Metazoa; phylum Chordata; class Mammalia; order Primates; family Indriidae; genus Avahi; species Avahi laniger. The sequence goes on along the minus strand of CAUYSK010016910.1, from coordinate 54,423 downwards.
GATGAACAATTATGGCTCTTAGAGTTTTCTGTGAAGGTTGTTATTTTTGGCTTTTAATATAGAAGCAAAAAAGTAGAATTATTGATTATATTAATAAAATATAAACTATAGAGAAAATGTGATTTCTATTGGTTTATTTCAAAGATATATTACTGTAAGTATTGACTGTATGTCAAAATAAATATATTTATTTTATTGTATGATTATATATCAAAATTAAAATACTTAAATAGAAAACACTTATAGCCTAATCTAGCCTAATCTATTCTCACAATTATTTTAAGACAGATGTGCTCTAAATTGTAAGTTTGTTTACTATAATTGAGAACAGAACATTATGTTTTAAGAATTCTATTTCCTTTGCGATATAACTTTAATTCAAAAAATAGTGAAGAAATAAGTTAATGAAAAATTAATGAATTTGTGATATAGATATTGAGGCAATGCTAATGTATGAACTTACTCAACTGTGAAAAGTAGAAAGTTTAACTAACTATATTAAATAGCAAAAAGGCTATTAGAGCCAGAAGCACAGTACTTTGCAGTTAGGTATTCAATACATTTTATTAATGAACAGAAAACTATTTAAAAGTTTGGACAAACTGCATGCCATTTGAGGACATAACTTAGAAGGAAAGTTTATAAAATAATAGAAATAATGAGAGCAATGCATCTTATCTTGATAGAATTATTTTCTCTGAATTCTAATTTTGTTAAAAATTTTAGAGCACTCAATACTATTTGTATGATAAGAAAGGATTTCAGTCTGGGAAAATCAAAGAATATAAAACCTTTATTGACACCATGTCTAGACTTATTCCTTTAACATCTATAGCTTGAAAAGATTCACTCTCTAGCTTCTTGCTTAAAGGACTACTAATTTAAACTACAAAATAATCATGCTGAAAGTGGTAAAAGGAATAGTCATATTCTTACAGGGGTAGGCCTCTCCTTTTTTAGTTGTTGACATTAGGCAAGGATTGCCCTTTGTTTTGCCGTGATGTAGGTATTGTGTTCATTGTGATGAAATGAAATGAAACCATAATGGAAATTTTCAAGTATCAGATGGCTCATTTTTTCACTGGGTTTCATCCACTTACACAGTGTTTATTTTACATATTCTTATACAATGTTTAATTATCCCTAAATTAGATAGGACTAAGTCAGTCACCCTTTGGCTTTTAGATATTCCGTTTATTTAGACATCTATACAACTAATTTTCTTATCAATCTTTTGTCGAACATTTACCCAAAAGGGTAGTTCAACTTAAATGTTGAATAAAAGTCTATTCTAAAAATATTGTCTGATGCATTCCACCTGGTATCCATCTGTGACAGTATGTCTTTACAATCTGTCATCTACTTTTATTCTGTTTGTTCTTAACCACTTCATGTAGGTGCAATCTTTGAACTGCTTCTTTCCCTTTCTAATCTCCTATGCTCTGGTTAGCATAAATTGACATTTCCAAATCTTAATCAGGTTTGGGGATGATTTGATACTAATTAATCAGGAAGATTTAGGCACTATCAGTTCTCCATACAAAATATTATTTTATTACACTATTAGTATAGAGATAGAATCAATAATTATATTCTAGTTTATCCTTTTCTTTGTAACAACTTTCAACACATTTTTTTCATTGGGAAATGTACAAATTTACATTATTATTCTTTACTGTGAGAAAACAGTATTTCACTTCTAAATTTATCAGTTATTCCAGATTGAAATATATATGCATATAGGTATTGAGTCCAGTACTTTGTAGTGCTTCTTATTACAGTCGTCTCTCAGTATCAATGGGGGATTGGTTCCAGGACTCCCTTGCATACCAAAATCTGAAAGTGCTCAAGTTCCTTATATAAAATGGCATAGTATTTGCATATCAATTATGCACTTCGTTTCAGATAATTTAAATCATCTCTAGATTACTTATAATAACTAACACAATATGAATGCTATATAAATAGTTGTTATATTGTATTATTTTTTAATTTGTATTATATTTTATTGTTATATTTCTTTTATTGTTTTTTCCTGAATATTTTCTATACACAATTGGTTGAATCCACAGATGTGGAACCTGCAGATATGGAGGGTTGACTGTACTTTTTCTTAGCTTGCTCTTAATGTTAAAGTATTTAGGGTTTTACCCAATTTTTCCTATTAGATTCAAGTTTTAGCATGAGAAAAGCAGAATAGTATATATTCATATAAATACTTTAACTCTTAGTTTTGTCATAGTTCAAATGAATTAATTTATTTTATGGACACATGAAATTGAATGGGAAAACACAAATGTACAGTAGGGTATGTGAAAATACGTATGTATTTATGCTCATAATAAAAGAAAACAAAAGATGTAATAGCCTATTGCATTTAAATTAGTTTTTATTACTATACAATAATGGTTTTAAAATTTATAAAGATATTTACCCATCCTTCAAGTCTCAGCTCACATTTTACCTCCTCCATGTAGCCTTACCTGATTATTCCCCCAGAGCTAGTAAGAAATAAATTGAAATTATTTTTCATAGCATAAAGCATCTGTGATATTTCCGTGTTTTCCAATAAAAATGTTAATTAGAAGAACTTATTTAAATAGCAACCTGTCTAGTTTCAAATTACTATTGTTAAAACTAGAATATTCTTTTTTGAATTTGGATAGGTCATATATTTAAAGAAAAATGGTCTTTTTTAAGAATCCAGAGCAGGGGAGAACTATTACTTCTTAGTTCTTTGCCTTGGAAAATAACTCTGCGCAGATAGTTTTGATATAATTTATAATTTTCAACTTAGTTGTTTTCTCTCTCTTGGACATTCTCTCCCCCATGTTCAAAGGAGATATTTCAATTATACACTTATAAAATGTTTTTCATCTCACTCATATACTTCTTCATAATAGTATGTTAAGGATGCTGATAGAATCATGTTAAAAATCATCTAAAGCATTAATATCAAGGTGGCTGTGCAGTTGTCTCCCTGTGCAGCATACCAGGGAAATCCTTTAAGACTGAAAGCCCCTGAAATGTCTCTCCCTTAATGATGTAGCCAGGGTTGCACTGCCCGCTACTAAGAAGGTGCCACGTGAGTCTCATTGATCTGATTACTATGAAAAATTTACTAAGTGGTGTCAGTGAATTAACCTTTGGTAAGGGGGATGGTATTGCTGTGGGATAAATGAAGATTTTCCGTTCTTTCATTCAATAAACATAGGTTAACCTCCTGCTATGTGCTGGACATTGTGCTAGGCTTTGGGAATCCATGGATACATATTTTATAATTCTTGCCCTTGAGGGGTTCACAGAGAGATAGACAAGACACACATAAAGAAATAATTATGGCATTGTTAATGCCATAATTGTGGTTTGTCATCTAGCGTAAAACTGTTCTAACTAGCCTTAGGAGGTCAGAAAATATAGAGGAAGAAACTTATTCATGAGAGATTAACTAGTTATTCTTTTAAAAAGAACTAAACTATATAGGGTGTCTCTTTACATATGTAGCATGGCTACTTTTCCTGAAGAGTTTATTAAAAAATAATAAATAATATTCTACTGCAACCTACGTTGTCTTTTTGCAAAATGCTGTGGATGCAAAGTTAATAGGTTATTGATAAAGTTGTTTCAGATTATTTGCTTGCTGTAGAGATCAAAATTAACAATTAATTAACTGGCTTTCTATTAATATGGAGTAGAAAATATGGAGATCCAGGTAGAGAATTCTTACACTTTTGTTTCTCTGCAACAATTTTATTTATCTCACAACTGTGCATGTGTATGTGTGTGTGTGTGGCCTTTTTGTTGTAGCTAGCTCTCTTTTTGAAAAAGGAATTGAGCTCGACTTTTTTTGTAAGGATTTATTCTGCCTGTGATTTTCTTAAATTTCAAGAATTAAGAATTGAGTGAATCTACTCATTGTCCTGATGCATCTTTTTAAAATGTCATGCTTCAGGGTAAACTGATTTCTTTATGATCTCCAGAAAATTTTCCATTGACATAACAGAAATGATTATTTATCTCCCCACATGTTCAAACTGCCTTAAACTGCTTTAGGGTTATTTGCTTCACAAGACTAAGTATTGATCTACATTTTATAACTGACAAAATAAGGAAAACAAAGTCTTCACAAAATAGCTAGAAAGATTGCTTTAACTGATTTTGTTTTAATCATTTTTGAATTATTGCAGAAAACTGATGTCTTAGGCTGCTCTTTATTTTAAGACATTAAGATGGAATTAAGTCTTCTCCTTTTAGCTATAGATTTTTCAAGTTTTTCTATAAATATGTAGATTGAAATACATTGTGGGAGAAAAACCAATTATTGATGGACCACTCACAAAATAGTCTCATATTTTAGTCTGTTGAGTTGAACTAAAAATTTTTACTTTATAAAATATAATGAAATATAAAACATTAGTATTTATATGCATATATCTTGTCCAGTTGAAGTTTTTATGAACTTGAAGTAACCTGCCCTTACAGAATATTCTGATATTGCCGTATCCATCATTAGTCTCATTGAAAAATAAGCCAATAACTGCCACAAATAGCTCTCCAGTTTGTATATAATTGATCAATAATGTGTCCCTACACACTTCCTGCATGTCTACCTGTGCTGAGTAGTTTTCTCACTTCACATTGATGAAATGCTACAGCTTTGGCAGGAAAGGTGACTTTAGAGTTTATATTCACCACTGAAATAAGAGATAATTAAGCATTCTGTAAAAGATACAAATTAAGGCATAATATTTATAATTTATATAAGTAATTTCCTATGAAATATCAGAAATTTAATTAGCTTAAGTTCATCGTCAACTGATTATCTGTACCATTTGAGTCTAGTAGTCAAAAAGATAGTGTAATATTTAGAGATTATCATGTTTGTTCTTTAGATGATATACTTTGTTGATCCATTACCTGGCACAGTGATAGATACACAGCATGCAAATAATTATTTGGTCAGTATTGAATAATTTGGCTATATTTGGTTAGTAATTAATTTGCATTTTTTTTTTTTTTTTTTAGACAGAGCTCACTCTGTTGCCCTGGCTAGAGGAGTGAGTGCCATGACGTTAGTCTAGCTCACAGCAACCTCAGACTCCTGGGCTCAAGCGATCCTCCTGCCTCAGTCTCCCGAGTATCTGGGACTACAGGCATGCGCCACCATGCCCGGCTAATTTTTGCTATATATTTTTAGCTGTGCAATTAATTTCTTTCTATTTTTGGTAGAGATGGGGTCTCGCTCTTGCTCAGGCTGGTCTCGAACTCCTGAGCTCAGAAAGATCCGCCCGCCTCGGCCTCCCAAAGTGCTAGGATTACAGGCGTGAGCCACCGCGCCCGGCCAATTTGCATTTCTTGTTTACATGCACATCTATTAACGGTTCCAAGGTTATCAGGGGTAGAGAAACTAGAGTGAGATAAAATCTTTACATGGAAATTGACATTGTTTTTAAAATAATCATAACAGTTAAATGTTTATTGACTATTTATTCTATGACAGGCAGTGTGATAAATTCTTCAAATGAACTATGTTCTCGAATTGAAAATAACCTTATAAGGTGGTCTTATTACTTTCTCTATTTTAGATACGGGAAAACTGGACCTAGAAAACTTGAACAAATTAGCAAAGGTTACACAGCTAAATGCTGGGAGAGCAATCAAACTCATAATTTATATAAAGGACGAGCTGAACTGCCTCTTTAGGATCCTTGAAGTGAGACCTTATGTAATGAAACTAACAGCGTCTATCATTCAAAATATGCATTTTATCTTTTGAGAAATGTTGTTTTAAAAATTGCTGTGTAAAAACAAGGGTAATAATGATCCTTAAAAAGAGAGGTTCTCACTCATATAATTTAGATTTTTTTGTATGTAAAGCCTACATTGTCTGACTTTTCTCAATATATTTTCAAAATGAAAATGAGTAATAAAACTGAATTTGCAAAATTTATGATATTATAGTAAATGTAAGAGAAATATTTGAAAATAAACTTGACAGTGGCATAGATGGTATGGTAGATTGTGCCCACTTTCTGAAATCATCCTAGCACCAGTTGTGGTTTAAGAACTCTTCTTATGACACATAAAGGCATGTCCTCAAGGAAATCTTTCAGTAGAATACAATAGCATTGCACTGTAAATATTTGGGTTTATTAAGTTAGCTTCCTCAAATTTAAGTATTTTTAGTCCATGGAAACACCATAATAATACTGTTTTGTTGTAGTCTTGAGTTAGAGTTAAGATTACTTTATTTTTGTGCCTTTCCAGTTATATTACTAAATCCTGAGATGTCATGGTTCAATTTTTTTTATCTATAGGGCGAATTCTCAGAGTGGATCTATGAGAACAATATTGAGTGAGATCCCGAAGGGTTTGCATTTCATTTTGAATCTTTCCTTTTATAAGAGTTAATTTTTTTTTAGTAATATACATGATTTAAAAATTCTATTTCTGGATCCTTATCTGCATGTACCGAAATGAATTTGAACATCTTTGGAAAACACAGACAGGGTTCAGCAACAATGGCACAGTGAGAGCTAGAGGTAAATGGTTCGGCAGAGGGATCTCTGACAGGCAGCAGGAGGCACCACCAAGGATGTCATGCAGACACAGGAGAGTCCTTTTAGAACCTGCCTCACACGTACCGAGGCATCACTAAAAAACTAAGTAGGTGTACTGTACATTTGTATGTGGTATTTTTGCAGACATGTAGGGTGGTGATGGTAGAAATATTCATGGTCTTAAAGATAGCACTTCAGTTGAAATAATTGATAGCTTAACATCTAGATACTTGATTAGTGTGTTATTGTTAAAATAACCATTTGCAGATAGAAATATAAAAAAATAACTAATGCGTCCATAATTCTCTGGAGTTAATAACAAGGAAAAAAGGAAATTGATGCCCAATGTGAATCAGCTTTGCCCCAATGATATACTAGTAGGTGGTGGAGTGGATTTGAACACAGGTCCTTTGAATTAAAGTCCAGTTATTTTTTCCTGTGTCACATTACCTCTTCAAATAGCCAAATATTTATAAAATGGAATAAGTAATAAGACAAAAGAGATTTAAAATGTTCTAACTTGACTTTTTTCCTTTTTTTTATCATTTTGATAACAAAAACACATTGAAATTATGGTGATATTTTGGTAAAATAAGGAGTGTTTTTATCTCCAGACTTCAATAAAATTCTTAGAATATTTCAAGCTGATAATTTAATTATGAATGTGTTTACATAATGCTTTGTTTCATTTTATTTTACATTTTAAATATTAAAAACAAAACTTTTAAAAGCTTCTTTATTTTTATGTGTCTTTCCCACTATATAACAATAAAAATTTAAGTACTCAATTAAATAACACAAATTAATAATAAACATACACATATTTATAATGCCCAGAAATGAGTTTTTCTTTTTAGTTTTAACCCCCCCACATTATTTTTAGACACTTGAGTACCTATTATCAAAAATTTATATTCTGCTTTGTATCTTTTCTAAACTCTTCCAAGTTAGGTGTAGGGTGACACTGATGGTGTATCGTGAACCGTGATATACTCATTACATCATGTTGTTTTTATCTTCCCTGCTGCTGTTCATTCTCAATGTGAAAAATCATAACATATCACTGACAGGAGGTCTGTATTTCAGGTGGACTTTTGTGATTATTCCCACTGAGGCACTGTCAATCGGATTAAAATACAGATTCTGGATCTGTCCATCCTAGATGAGGTCAGCACTTTGAGCAGCGGGAGTACTATTTCTACAAGCTGTGCTTTCCTCTTTGCCTTAGAGAAGCATAGATATTAATATGACACAAATATTTGAAAGCTCCTCTGGAAACAGATCGGCTTTGCTTGAATTAAGTAAAATGTTTATCTGCAATAAATAAAATAACAGCATTCATTAGAATCCTTAACTATGTACCTAGATTCTGCAGCAATGTAAAATCCCAGAAAGTTTCAATTACAGAACAATCCATTTATAGTTTGTAATTAATAAACTTTTTGCAGCTGCATAATTGTGGCCGGAAACATCTGCATAGCCTTATATTTTACATGTAGACATGTATAACTCCTTCAGAAAAAGTTCGATTGTTCTTAAATCACAGGTCTGGAAATGGAGTAAGACCTGAGGAAGCTGGATCTAGTTATATTCAATTAGCTCATGGGAGAGAAGTGGAGAGGTGGGGGAAGGAAACAGCCCTTGTCTGACACAGTAACGTGGATAAATAGTAAGAATGCTTAAGATCTATTCAGATATTCAGTCACAACTCTTTTTATATATGTATCAAAAATCTCCCTAAATATAAGCTCAGTATTGATAAGACCATTTTAAGTGATAAAATCAATGCTACTCAGATAAAAGATAAGCTGTTATTTATGAAACTCTAAAAGTATACACCAAATTAACAAATGGGCAAAAAGAATATATTAATAATAGATTTCCACTGTTTTTCAGTAATTCAATTTCTTACACTTAAATGAAACTTTATAAAAAAACTTTTATAAAAAGTTTATAAAAAAATTTTATAAAAATAAATGGATATTGAGTTTATGTTAGAAAGGCAAATTAATATAGATAGAAAAACGTGCTATTTTTTATTAATACTTGCTTAAGTCAAGATTTCAAGTTGCAAATGGATTTTATTATAAGAGCTTTACTGAGATATAATTACTGTACCATACAATTCACCTGTTAAAGTGTATGATTCATTGTTTTTTATTTAGTCACAGAGTTATATGACCCTCACTGAAAATCAATTTTAGAATATTGTAATGGCCCCTAAAATAAACCCTGTACCCATTAACAGTCATTTACCATTTCTCCTCACTACCCCGTGCCCTGGCAAACTACTCATATACTTTCTGCTGTGTAGATTTGCCTTTTTTGAATATTTCACATGAATGGAATCATACAATATGCAGTATGACTGTATTCTTTTATGTAGCATGTTTTCAGGGTTCATCCATGTTATACCATGTATCAGTATTTAACTCCTTTTAATTGGTGAATAATATTCCATTGTTTTTATTCATTCATTAGTGGATGGATGTTTCGGTTGTTTCCACATTTTGGCTATTGTGAATCATTCTGCTATGATCATTAATGTGTAAGTTTTTGTGTGTATATATATTTTTTGTGTGTATATATATTTTCATTTCTCTTGGGTATATATATGTATACCTAGTAGTGGAATTGCTGAGTCATGTAGTAATGATGTTTAACCTTCTGAAGAACTGCCAGTCTTTCTCCAAGTGGCTGTACCATTTTACATTCCCATCAGTAGTGTAGGAGAATTCTAATTCCTCCATATTTTCCCCCAAATTTGTTATTATCTTTTTGATTATAGCCATCCTACTGGATGTGAAAGGCATCTCACTGTGTTTTTGAATTACATTTCCCTAATGGCTAAAGATGGTGAGCATCTTTTTATATGCTTTTTGGACATATGTATATCTTCCATGGAGACAAACATCAATTCTGATTCTTTGTCTATTTTTTGATTGGCTTATTAATGGATTTTAATTTTTTGCATTTCTATTTCTCTTAAAATTCTACTTTAGTTCCTTAGCATCTCATTTTACCTCAGAATTCTTACAGTGGAGATATTTTATTATTATCCACATCATACATTCTTTAGAGATTTTAATAGTCTGAGAAAAGATTTGAAACCTCCAAGACGTTGATTCTGGATGCCTGGAAAATTTTTAAAATATAGAAATGTTCAAACACACAATAATTCAATTACTGTGATAGAGTCAAGGCATGAGTGTCTTTTCAAAGCTTTCCTAATGTGCAGCCATGGAGGAGAGCTGACTAAGATGTGGATTATTAGTGTCTTAAGGTCCAGGATGGTGTTTAGTATCTTTGAGATAAAAGTTAGAGCTTAAGATTTCGAAAAAAATAAATTCAATTAAGGACTAGGAGATCTTTTTTGGGTATGTGAATTTTCTAGGACAAGATTATGGGAAGGTGGTTTTTAGAAATATAATGAGATAGGCTTTCCTCCAAGCTTACCCCTACAGGTCATAAACTTGAAGAAACAGGACAAGTCTGAGTTCTGTACCCCCTCTCAGGAACAAGAGATATTCTTCTTTACCTAATTGCTTAGCCTAAGGAGGATTGGAAATTTGTGACTTCTGGATAGCTTTTAGGATTGTCCATTTGGAACACAGAGTTGTATCAGTACCTTGATTGTTCCACTGACTACATCAGACACATACAGAATCAGAGGCCTACCATCCCATTGCTTAAACACGACTTCCGTTGAAGACAATTACAGAATGAATGATTATTAGGAGAATTTAACTAAGAATCAGAATGCAAGATTTTAGTATCATCTCTCTTATATATTTAAGAATCTTTGTACTCAGAATTTCAGTGCAATATTATTATTCTTAAATGATTAATTTATAAGTGGGACATCCTATTGCCTTCTGTGTTGTTAAGGAACTTAAATCCCAAACATTTGAATCAATTGAATTTGAATCAATTTTGTCATATAAGGATAATATATTATTGTTTAAAATAGTTGAAATTGAATATAATAAATTACTTTTATTTCATTGCAGTAAATAATATAGTATATCTTATAGCATATTATAATATGATTTAGTAGATATAGTAGAAAATATTGTTACTTTCTAGTATACAGAAGTTTCATGTTTCCTGGATTCCCTTTTTCTTTGGTGGTTTTCCATTTAAAGAACAGATTAAGCAAAAATATGGTTAGCATATGAAATCTGACAAGATTGCAATTCTTGGCTCTGGGTTAATGAATTTATTATATTCATTAAGGCCCTAACGACTGAAAGAATTGGCAAAAGAATCAATCCCAGGTCTTTATGGTAACAGTGAACAATACTGTTATTAAACTATAGGTGAAAGATTATTTTTACAAAAGTAACTAAATATGTAAAACAAGTTTTATACATATCCCCAATTTTTATCAATATAGTGAAACATTACTTTTAAAACATTGTTCAGTTAAAAAAACCAAAAACATCAAGAAGCAAGAAGTGAAATGGTATATTTCTTTTTGTAACTTTAACCATAGTACAATACATATCAATTAACATTTGCTTTGAGTTTAAGTGTTTATTGAACAAATTAAGGAATAAAACAAAGGAGAAAAATTTTGTAAAATTGCTGTTATACAATTCCTGGAAAGTTATTTTTGTGTACTTCATAATTATGTATAAAGGGAATTTATCTTTAAGATTTCAGAAGGCATTTACCTCTAAATACTTTTTACTAGTACTTTCTGGAAAATCAACTGCATTTATAGAGAGGAGAAATTGCCTGGATTTCCGTGGAGCCTTTTTGGGCGTTGTTCAAGAGCTCATCTAATTCTCCCTTATGTGTATGCCTCTCAGATATGCAGCTTTCCCCCAGTTTGTCGCATTGCGTATTTAACTCTAGTTACTTCGTGAAGATATCTTATCACAATTTCTAATTTTAAGAGCATCTGTTACTGCCTTTCCAAGCTTTTTACCACTCAATTGCTCACTATTATCCTCAAAGATACAGCTCTTGTCTTCGCATGGTCTTGGCTTTGCCCCTAATACCATTCCTCTGAAGATTTTGTACTTATTTTTAATAACTCTAAATTGATAGTTTCCCGAGAGATTAAATGAAAACTGGCTTGCTACAACTTACTATTTTCAATATTAACTGAACTGAGACAAAATATTACTTCAAAGAAAAAAATGTTAAGACTTCTATGATCACATTTTTTCTGGTATTACCTCTATCTATTTAATGATAGCCATACATGAACTCCATAATTTTGTGGGCATCATCAGTGCCAAAATTCATAGTGAAATTGAGAATACTTCTTTATTTTCTTAAAGTGTGGTAGAATATTATTTCATAGGTGTCTAAATTAAATTGATAGCTCTAAATTAGTAAAATTGTATAATAAAAATAATAAGGGTTCATTGAAATTAATTTTTAGGGTTGCTAAGGCCCTTGAGACCCATTAAATAAGTGCCAAACTTTGGCTCATTCAATAGTAAAAGTCTGGTGGAAAAGCATATGGCTTTGTGTCAGTAGTCCTGTGTTCTAAATCCGATTTTGTCCCAGACCAACAAAATTATTTGAAGAACTCAGGTTACTTTTGCTTCAAATCTGTTTTCCCATCTGTTAAAAGGGTAAAAGAATTTAATGTAATTTGAAAGTTAAGTGGTAAAAGTTTTAAATTTCTCTGCATTACTCTGCATTAGGTATCATATACATTCTAGAAATCATGTTAAGTTGAACAAGAAATGTACCTTCTTATTTGTGGGAAAAATAGGAAAAAGCCTTTATTTAGAGGCTTTTATTTGCAATGGAAGAAAGAGAATTCTGAGGTATTCCACTATTAGGCATTATTAGTTTGCTGCCTACTGCTTCTGGAAGGCTTACCTAGAAAACGCCAAATCATGTTGCCATTGTTGTTCTCTATTTCCCTGATCCCTAACCTCCTCTCCCTGTAAAATAGTAAGTAAATATACACATAATGTCATTAAAGACTTGTCAGCACACACCTCTTCTTTCTGTCTCTCACTTTCTGTCTTTGTCTCTCTCTTTCTCTCTCTCTCTCTCTCTCCCTCTCTTTTTTAACTTCTCTGGACCCTAATGTTTCAGGTTGCAGGTTGTGAATAAAGCATTACCTTGTCTGTTTTACTGGATGTTATATATGATCGTTGAATTACAGATAATACATATAGCAAGTTACAGTGGATATTTAAAGAAAGAAGAATTTTATCCTGAGAAATCTAAACTAAATCCTTTATCCTACCAGTTAACCATTCTTTTATGTGGCAAGATCATATTTTCAGAAACATTTTACAGTTTTATATTTTTGTTATATTATGTTGTAATCCATCCTTTTATTCTCTCTGTGTCTTAGATTTGTAATATCTGCTACTGAGGACATGTGAAAATGCATTATGCTTTTTTATGTAAGGTGTTTGTGACTGCTTTCCTCTTGTCTTAATTGAGATGCCAACTAAAGACAACAAAGGAGACTGGCTTCCGAGGGCAGGAGCGCGTCATATATTTACAATGAGATGGCAGTTATTCTGTATTTATATCTGTCTATCTCAATATAATGTGTCTTTAAGTTTCTAAGTTATATTAAATACCTATATTGTTCATGTAAAAGTCTTATTTTCTTGAAGCCTCCAAATTGATTTTGAATTCTCAGATGTATCAAAATTATGCATTAAATATTCAGTATGTGAAAAAAAGAAAAGAATGATTCAACCATTTTCTAGAGACTATAGTATTGTTCCTGTTTTCCACTCCCCAAGAGTGAAATGTGATTAATTTTCTGAATAATGCCCAAGTGGAGAATATTAATATACTTTTAAGTAATAACTTAAAAGTTAAAGATAAATTTATGTTAAATATTCAGTAACTGTATAGATATGATTTATTCATTTTCATTAAATTCAAAGGTCACTAAAACTTAAGAAAGCTTTCATTTAATAAATATGAAGAGTACATTGAATTTATTCAATATATTCAATTTATAATATCGTCAATTAAGAAAATAATATAATAATGAAAATTTAACTTGCTAAATTTTAATTGAAGATAAATATAAATATATAAAATGTCAAGTGATATTAAATGATACATGGTTACTTGATTTAATATCAGAATCTAAATGAATAAGAGCAACTTCATTAGGAAGAAGAAGAAATATTCTCAGTACATCTCTCTTCATTGCTGAAAGCAATTGCTGTGTTAGTGTGATTGCACCCTAAACTCTCTCAGCGTAGGAGAAACAGGTCACAGTCTATTTACAGGTGATGGCTTTCCCCTTGTTTCTGGTGGTGCATCCATCTCCTATTAATAGAATTTCATTATTTTTAGAAACAAAGGAGTTCACTTAGTGGAAAGCAGCCTTCCTTACAACATAACATGGTTAAAATTGTATCTTGTAGTTACCTGAAATTTTTGAAGAATACATTTCTATCATTTTCAGCTGAAAATTTTTACATTATTATTATTTCTAGTCTGTAAATTAAAGTTATATTAATATTTTTCAACATGAACATATAAAAAGTTAATTTATAGCTACATTAGACTAAGAAAACAACTTTGAAGTGTGCTAATGAGGACCAACAAACAAGTTAGTTTTGTTGAAATCAAAGTTAAATTTGAATTAAATATATGAATTAAATATCCTGAAATTTTGTCTAAATAAATTATACTCGTGTTCAATTCTGGTTTCCAGACTTGGATTGATGCCAACTGCAGGTGCGAGTTTGCTGTATCATTTTGTTTAAAATTAACTATCATATTGGGCTATTGATATACATTAAAACAAGGTTTAGCATAAAGAACTTGTTCTTCATAAATCAAATTTAATATTTCATTCTCTGCTAAATTAAAACACAGTTTATCATAAAGAATTTGATTTTCATAATCAAATTTAATGTTTTATTCTTTGCTAAATATTACACACATTTGTTAAAGATCTATTTGCTCTCATGTTCCTATTTTCACTTTCTTTTGCATACCCAGCCTGTGGTCGTGGGTTCTACAAATCTTCCTCTCAAGATCTTCAGTGCTCTCGTTGTCCAACTCACAGTTTTTCTGATAAAGAGGGCTCCTCCAGATGTGAATGTGAAGATGGGTATTATCGGGCTCCGTCTGACCCACCGTATGTTGCGTGTACAAGTAAGTTGATTATATGAAAATAAAGAAGGACTTTCGGATCCCTTCCACTCATTTGTACTATTGTGACATCACTGAGATAGATACTAAATTTTTGAATACATTAATTATGTTAAATATTCTTAAATTTTTCCATAAATCAATAAAGTTAAAAAATAATAACAAAAATAGATTTTTCTTATATCATCTTCAGTGTAATTTTGATATCTGCAAAATTAAGATACATTTTAATAATATTTTTCCCATGTATCTATAGGAATCATAAATAAAATTAAAAGTTATTAGAGTCTTACGTGGATATGAAATGTGATTAAAAAGTAATGGCTTGTGAATTAAAATTCCAGCACTAAATAGAGCAAATCGCACATATTGGTTCTTCACTTAATGAGTATTTGAGATCCAAATCCAAAGCCAATCCCAGACATTACTATACATCATTCTTGAGTACGTTAAGAATGAATAAATGTATTCTCTTTTATATAGTTAAAAGACAAACTATTTTTAAACAACTGTTACAACTGTTTTTTTAGGTGCATTAGCTGTTCTTTTTTAATTACTTGGAAGAAAATTATCTAAACACTGTGGCAAAAGTACAAAGACAGTTGTTATCCTGTTTTCGTTTTGACATATTAAAAAGAAAATAAATAAAGCCTTTTGCCAAATGAATTCAAGGAGGCTTTTATAAGGCTTCTCTAGTGAAGGTAATGAAATGTTTATGTGAAAGAAAGCATTTCAACTAGTTTTCTCTTTGATAACTGAGCCACTACCTTAATGCCTCACATAGATCCTTTTGTTCTTTCTGTTTGTATGTGTTTTTCTTATTTTTTTATTTGTTTATTTATTTTTGGTTTCCCAAGGGCCGCCATCTGCACCACAGAACCTCATTTTCAACATCAACCAAACCACAGTAAGTTTGGAATGGAGTCCTCCTGCAGACAATGGGGGAAGAAACGATGTGACCTACAGAATACTTTGTAAGCGATGCAGTTGGGAGCAGGGCGAATGTGTTCCTTGTGGGAGTAACATTGGATACATGCCCCAGCAGACTGGATTAGAGGATAACTATGTCACTGTCATGGACCTGCTGGCCCACGCTAATTATACTTTTGAAGTTGAAGCTGTAAATGGAGTTTCTGACTTAAGCCGATCCCAGAGGCTCTTTGCGGCTGTCAGTATCACTACTGGTCAAGCAGGTATGTTTTGTTTCTATCTTCATTGAATGAATAATGTGACTGCATACGTGAGATGTCGTGCTTGAATATTTAGTTAACTTCTCTATACAGAACTGGATTTTTTTTAGCTTGTTGATTATTTACAACTTTAACTTTTTCTTGTTATTTCTCCTGTTGCCTGTTAAACCGGCCCTATCTTCATTAACATCTCCAGAGATCCGGCAGTAGAAATAAAAGGGGACAAATTGTAAAACATTTTATGACTGCTCTAAGACAAAAACATCTGTTGAAAGATCTAGAGAAGGAGGAGAGGGGAAATATTGGTTCAAATGAGATGTAGGATATTTTTCGTATTTTTACTTTGTGTGGTATCTGCTCCTGATAATAATCTACATGATAATTAGGAATAACGAAAGAGTTGGCTGCACTCTCTCACATAATGTTAACCAATTTTTTACTACATAGACTATATGATCTTTTTAATATATTAAAAATCTGCATTCAAATTTGCATGAGAGAATTTAAATTCATCAGTAGATTTGTGATCATATTAATTTTTATAATATTGGGATAAATACGTGGCAGATTTCATGAGAATCTCAGAAGAAATGGCATAACCTTGATAATTGTGAACTTGTTGCATAGCCTAAAAACACTTGTCATTTATTTTCTTACTGACACTTGAGATGCCCTCCTCCATCATTCTTTGTTTTGATAAGTATATTTTAGAAAATACAAATTGGAGACTTTCTAAACCTAAAAAGAAATCTTATTACTGAAGGAAGTTTCAGAAATTGGGGATATTCTCAACCTTTTGAAAAATTGTTGTTTCTGAGAGTAGATGCTATGTAGCAGATGTAGCCAAGTGCTATGCTATTGTCAGTAATAAAATTGGACCTGCACTGTAGTAGCAAGTTGTGTCAGCATTGCTTATAACAAGGTCCTCTTGGTGTTTGGCTGGCTGTCTAAAACCAATCAGTATTATCCTAAATTCCTGTGCACAGACTAATCTATTCTTCATATCCATGCCAATTTCAACAAAATGTTATCTATTTAAATTATATCTGCATAATGAAACTATGCATATGGTCTCATGCTTACCATTTTGAACAGATTAGTGGGTTCTTATTCAAAGATTTCATTCCGATGTTTATTTAAAAGGCTATTTCAAATCAAATCTCCCATTCAAGAGCATGTATCTGAAGGTAAAACATATAAATGTAAATCTTTGATAATTAGACAAAATAACTGATTTAACTGATATTTGGACTTATTCATTTTGTTAACAATATTTACGTTAACTATTAACCATTCTTTTTTAAAATACCATTGTCATTAGTTTCATTTGTGTTGCTTTATATTGAAATTTTTCATCATAATTTTACAGCAAGTGGATTTGTAACATTTTAGGTTTATGATTTTTACATGAGAGTTATATTTTGGAAGCATTAAAAGAAACTCTTAGGTCTACTAAACTAGAATAACTTTGTGTTTTATTTCTGCTGATACCAAAAAGCAATATTTTTATTTATTTTTGAATATGATCAAGAGATGCTGAACTGATACCCCAAATAGATTTTGACAGATTGATCACTTTGAGGATCTCTTTTCTTATTCTTTAAATGTCTGTTCTTTAATTTTTCAAGTTAATGCTATGCTGGTTAAATAGGTCATCAAATTTCTGTAAATTCTTTAGTTAAATATCTCACAGCAATTAGTTAAATAGCTTTGGATGTTGATTTTCTTCTGGTTAAGAACAAAGTAGGTTTGGTGCTTTTAGGGGGGATGTTTTTGTTTTGGGGATGTTTTTGCTTTTTTGGGGAATGAGGAGGATAATTTAAATGTGCAAAAATTAGATTGTGATGGTTGTATAACTCTTTAAATAGTCAAAAATACTGAATTGTATACTTAAAAATGAATCAATATTATGGTATTTAAATTGTACCTATATAAAAAGAATAAATTATAAAAAGAATAAATATAATAAGTTTACTAAAAATAATAAAGATAAATAAAGATAAAAACTAAGTAGGGTTGTACTTTTATATTAAAATAGTAATTTATGTTCACCAGGTCCAGACTACATCTCAAATGCTAAAACCCATGAATTTACAGTTAGCTTTTTTTATTTTCAGAAAGAAATGTATATAAATAAGGCAGTATACTGTGGTAATTTTAAGAGTTTTATTTTTTTAACAGAGGAAATTTGGAATATGTTATTGATTATTATTCTATTGCACATGTGTATTCATTTTTCTCCATCACCAATATTTTTGCTTTTTCTAAAGTGAGAGTAATTTGAAACTTTGTCCAAGTTCATGACTATCCAAGGAAACCAGCAATAATCTTTGAAATTTTCATTTTTCGTTAACCAGCAACACTTCCAACCTAGTTTATGCTGCAATCACTTCAATAATGAATTTAAATCTATATCTTTGGTCGATTATCCCACCCATCAGCAGTCCACCGATGCCTAATATAAAAAAGGTTTATTAAGAGAACCTACATGTATCTGAAAAAGAATAGAGAGTAAGAATGGAAAATAATCAGCCAGTGCCTGAAAGGAAGTGTGTGCACTTTGTAGCTCTTTTCCGTTTAGAGTTTGGGGCTCAAGACCCCATACCAGTGTTTGTGTGAATGGAAGTAACTTGAACACCCCTTGTTGCTTACTCAGGGGAGGCATAGGGACATTTGTGTTAAAGGACCTAACTTTTAGCTCTTTGTCTGCTACTATGAGATATGAGCTTTTTGGTTGGACTACTAAAGTTTTACATGAATAAAATGGGGATAAAATAATAGCTACCTTCCTGTATTATCCTGTTAAATGAGATGTTAAGTTTAAAAAACATTTTATTTTCATAAGATTGCTATTGCATGGAATATCAAAATAAATGGTGATTAGTCTTCTTTTTATGTAATTCTTCAAGAACCTGTCAAGGCAAAATACACCAATTTCTTTATCTGACGCAAATGGGGGAAATAATGGGAGCACAGAATTGGCACTTATATGTTCTAACATCGGAGAAGGGAGAAATTAATTTTGTTTGGCCTTTAAAAAATATGACTGTTGGGCAGGCATGGTGGCTTAGGCCTATAATCCTAGCACTTTGGGAGGCCAAGGGCAGGTATTACTTGAGGCCAGGAGTTAGAGACCAGCGTGAGCAAGAACAGGACACCGTCTCTACAGAAAAATAGAAAAATTAGCTGAACATGATGGCATGCTTCTTGTAGTTCAATCCACTTAGGAGACTGAGGCAGGAGGATCACTTGGGCCCAGTAGTTTGAGGTCACAGTGAGCTACGATGACACCATTAAACTCTAGTTTGGAAGACAGAGTGAGGCCCTGTCTCAAAAAAATAAAAAATAAAAAATTTGCTGTCTAGTCATTAGTTGTCTTAAGACTGCTTTTTAATATTAATTTGGCCCACTGTACCAAGTATGTAGTGTGTGTCAAGCACCCTGAGAGCTGTTGAGGTTAGGAAGGTAAAGAATGGTCCTCTTCTTATGTGGAGTCTGTACGGTAGCAGACATACATTCAGTTACATATCTAACAATAGCACACTTGACTATAATGTAATACATGCTGTAGAACAGCCTTAGAAACAAGATATAGAAACCCTGTAAAATGAATGATTCATTCTATTCATTCTATCTTTGGAAAAAGGAGAGTCCTTACAGAAAAGATGCCAGTCAATCTAGAATTTCAGATTGGATATGATTTTGCCAGATGGAGGACAAATTAATTCATACTCTAGGCCCTCAAGAAGACCACCCTTCTCCCCCAATTAAAACATTGTAATTACCACTACGTTTCTTCCTCAAACCAAGTATGGTAGCACAAAAAATGGTCTGCAGAAGTATGAAAGTTAATAAAAATGGATCACCTGAAAATTACTGTCTCTCTCTGTAATACCTTCATTCACTCTGGGAATATTTAAGCAATTAGACAATTTTGAACTTTGGTAAAAAAGACAATACAATACTATAATTTGTGGTCTCTCCTGAAAGAGACTTAGGGGACTTAGCAATTATCCTTCAGGTCAGGAACTGTGTCATGTTTATCTGTGTCACCACCATAAAACACAGTTCTTTCTGCATAGTCGCTGTACAGAGAATGTCGGGGAATTAAGGCCAATGGGAAAACTAGAAAAATTAAATGATTATACAAGAGTGAAAGCGCTGAGGCATTAATAGAAAAGACATATTATTTGACATTAGATGACATAATTCCATGATTTTAGGCAAGTTACTTGACCTCTTTGAACTTTAATTTTATCCTGAAATGGTATCATACTATTTGACCCCACATATTGTAAAAACTGAGCTTATAGCTTAAGAGCAGTTACACTTACGGGAATAAAAAAAAGTGAGTCTTACGGTACTTCCACAATTATAATAATAAAAACGGTAATAACAATTGCTATTTATTGAACATTTATGATGTTCCTGGTACTTTTCAAATATAAAATGTACATGAAAAGAGCATCGAAGTTGAGTCATCTAACTTTTAGGGGCTCACGTAATCTCCCTGGGCATCCGAGAGATTTAGGACATAAAACCTCTGAGAGCTCATCTTATATCTGTGACTAAACGAGTAAAGTAATAATATAGTACAAACTACATCACTCTGCTACACTGTTCAGTACAAATTATTAAAAGCTAAGTAATATGTGTACATATATTATAATTTTTAATGGGACTGTTAATTGTTCTAATACTCTGAAAAGTATTGGGAAGGAATTAGTATGAAAACTGAAACCTCTTGAAAGAAGATGGGGATAGTTTCCCAAGTCGGGCTCCCCAGGAAGCAAACACTCCCATGGAGATTAGTGGGCAGGAGTTTTATTAGGGAGAGTGCTTGGGATCAACTGCACCTGAAGAGAAGGAAAAGAAGCAGGACTTACTGAGCAGAGGGGAAGGTGAGATGCGATGCAGTCTCTCTGGAATCCCCAGTCAACTCCACTGGAGCCTTCCACCTGTAATGAACCCCCAGGTTGTCCTGAGTCGACAGTTTTATATCTCTGTGTTTTCTACACATTGGCTGCAGATTTTCCTAGGAAAAAGCAAAGTGGTATTTTTCAGACAAGGACATTCTAAAGGGGGCAGGGAACTGAGGTCTGTTTTCTGGCAGCTGTCTCACAGCTGGCAAATAATTTCTTCAGTTTTTCACCAAGGGTAATATGGGCATCCCCATCACATCCATTACAGATAGTTAAATCATGCAAAAGAAAAGGAGGGGCAAGTTCAGGGTGTGCTTAGAGAATAATGGTATAAACAGGATGAATAAAGACTTGTAGGAATTATTAATGGGAAAGCTCAGTTTTAGCAAAACAGACCTTCTGAAGAGGGATGGTGGGGGCAGAAACCTGGATGTTTTTGAACAGGCAAGCAACGTAATTGACCTTGTTTTAGTTTAAACTTTTGTGCACCTTCCACAGTACATTTGATGTGTTACATACAGTAGTAGTTAAAAGATATATTTCTGCTACCTAGCCTTAATTCTTGTGCGGGGAAAAAGTATAAATAAGACATTTTCTGAAAATACGAGAAGGCATCAGAGACTCGGCCAATATTGTGTGGCGACACCTTAATTATCTTCTAAGATATGTTATAGAATGTCTCACAAAAAGATCTTCTTTCCCTCATCATCAATTTTGTTGTGCGTGAAAGAGTGATTTATTTAGCACTCATACACAATATATTATTAAAATTTGATGTAAATGTGTAAAGTTGATTAGACAAATGTTGATACCATTTCACAGGTAAAACATTGAAGGCTAGAGTGTGTGACTTTACAAAGGTCCCACAGTACATTATATAGCGATGATCCAGTTAATTGCAATCAAGTACACTGGTTACCTCAGAATTATTAAGTACTCATGTAATCTTATTATAGACTGCTATCTTAAAAAACTTTGTTTTACCTTTGTAGTCTATTACATGAGAATTTGCAGATTGACTTAATGGTCAATGATAAAAACTATTAAGAGAAAAGGGGTCCAACTAAGAAGTGTTATTTCCTGAGAATATCAATAACAAATATAATCCTTGAAGAATAGCATGGGTAATATAGAATTTGCCTTCTGGGTATGATTTATTGTCCTTCTTCAAAAAACTTTAAAAATAGCCCTGCATATTTTAATTTGACTAATTTTCTTATGTTGTTCAATGCCCAGATCTAATTTCTCAGCCAAAATGAAGATTTGCATCAGCATTCCATTTACTTTGATTTGTAATGTTTACATAATCTTTCAGATGAAATATAACCATAGAGTCATATGATATAACATTATACATGGGCAAAATTATAACCAAAAAGACAAAACCAAAAGTCATTTCCTTTGTCAAAAATAACATTGCTCACATGAATTAATGTGACTCAGCTATGACTGTTTTTCTCAAAAATTAAGCTAGATCATCTCTTTTCAGTGATTCAATGGACACACATCAAGTTAAGTGTCCTTTAATAAAATAAATTAATTCCATTTTAAGTTTGTATTTTTTATTTCTTAGGAATTTATAAACTTGATACATACCTTAACATGATACTAAAAATATGTTTTATTGTTTAAGTACTTTTACTGATTCTATAAAATAATATTAAATGCAGCAATCTCCACAGAGTGGAGACATAATTATTTAATCAGTAGGTAAAAAGAGGTATAAATGCAAAAAGAGAAACCATTTTGTAGAGATAGTGTTAATGCTACTAAAACATACATACATGTGCACATCTATGCCATCTGCAGCAGAAAATTCAATCGAATGAGATTCCTTTAACAGTAAACTGTTCAAAATACAAATTTCTGTTGTTTCTAGTCATTTTAAATATCTGAAACAGCAAGATTTAGTCATGCTAATTCACACCACAGGGAATGACATTTTAGTAATTCATATGCATTGCTTAAGAGAAATTTTAGACAGTGAAATTTGATTCTTTAATATTTAAGTATTAATGTGACACTTAATATTAAAATATACATATAGATATATTTACATTTTTTATTTAGTAGCTACGTGTAATTAAAACATATACCTAAAGGAAGATGTTTTTGGTATGATTTTAATAAAATTTTCATTAGGGAAAATACAACCATGTTGACATTAATACTAATAACTGGAATTTATTGAGTGCTTAGTTGGTATTGATCACTTTACATGTGAGGAGCCACAGGTACACACAGTATCTTCACATTCCAAACTAATAATGAAAGTTTGGGATGTATCTTTCTGTGATGTGGTCTTACAGTAAGTATCTCATCAACACTCCTCACATGTTAGTTGTGAAATGTTTGTCTTTCCTATTAGGCTTCACATCATAAGAAAATAGTAGTGTCTTTGATCTTATTCTTTAGATCTTATTCTTGGGCCCACTGTAGGTGCTTAGTCAATACTTGTTGAATGCGTAAGTACTTTGTATATTTTAATATGAAAACAGACTTTCTAAGATTATTTAGATTATTACAGAGAACATTACTTTAACTCAAATGATATAGCATTAATGAAATTACACAATGAATGCGTACAATAATAATTTCAAGTACAGAAACTCTTTTAATTTGGTTTTGAAACTGTAGATATATTTAAACACTTAAATTGTGTTTCCAGCCCCAAATTTAAACATAAATTTAGAACAAAAGCTTAATCATATTGCAAAATAGTAAAGATATAAACCTTACTTTTGAAAACTTTTGTAACTCTTCATATTTTGAAATCTTGCTGAAAATATAATTGATTTCTACCTTCCACATAACATTATAGTACAAGCATGAACAGAGACCAAGATTGGCGATGCTTTCATTAATAACTATGACCCCTGACACCAGCTTTTCATGTGTTATTTCAATATTTTTGTAGTTTTGTGTATTTGCAGTTTTAATATTTTTGTGCTTTTTGTAGTTATGTGAAAGCTTAAGGCTACAGCACATAACTGTGCTATGCCTTTTCTCAATTAAAACATATGTAAGGGCCCTAGCACTCTGGGAGGCTGAGGCGGGTGGATTGTTTGAGCTCAGGAGTTCGAGACCAGCCTGAGCAAGAGCGACACCCCGTCTCTACTAAAATAAAGAGAAACTAATTGGACAACTAAAAATATATAGAAAAAATTAGCCAGGCATGGTGGCACATGCCGGCAGTCCCAGCTACTTGAGACGCTGAGACAGAAGGATTGCTTGAGCCCAGGAGTTTGAGGTTGCTGTGAGCTAGGATGACGCCACGGCACTCTAGCCTGGGCAACAGAGTGAGACTCTGTCTCAAAAAAACAAAAACAAAACAAAAACAAAAACAAAACAAAACAAAACAAAAAAACATATATAAGGAAATGCCTCTGAGTAACCTATGTTCTCATCCCCGTATCTTAAACTTACCATCTCTACTCCCTGTTCTCCACTTCCACTACCTTTTTAAGTTGTCAAATCCATCCTTTTCTGATATTACAAATATTTGTAATGAAATGTTTATGCTTATGTTGGGGTTAGGGCGACAAATTTATCTGCATACTGTTCAGTGGACCTGCTCTTTGTAGATGGACACTTGAAAGAAACCTAGTATAGAGTGTTTTAAGTAGCCACTTGTATTTTCAGTTTAATACTTTTATATCTTTCTTAAATTCTTTGATCTCAGAATTGCTACTTTGTGAATAATAATGTTTAAGTATATGGGAAGCAAGAGCTAATTTTTGGAAATAACTCAAGTATACTACTGGTATGATGGAATTGTGTTCTCCTGTAATTCATATGTTGAAGCTTTAACCCTCAATGTGACTGTATTTGGACATAGATCCTACCTATAAAGGAAGTAATTAAGGTTAAATGAAGTCATAAGGGTGGGGCTCTACCCTGTGGGATTAATCACTGTTAGATTGGTATTAGATTAGTGATTAAGAAGAAACACCAGAGAAGTGCTTTCCTCTCGCTCTTCCTCTTCACCCCTCCTGTATACACGGAGGAAAGGCTGCATGAAAACATAACTAGAAGACAGCCATCCTCAGGCCAGAAAGAGAACCCTGTGGGACTGCTAGCCTACAGAACTGCGAGAAAATAAATTTCTGTTTAAGCCAGCAGTGCCCAACCTTTTTGGCACCAGGGACCGATTTCATGGAAGACATTTTTTCCATGGACCAGGAAGGGATGGCAGATGGTTTCTAGATGATTCAATCACATTACATTTATTGTGCACTTTGTTTCTAATATTATTACATTGTAATATATAATGAAATAATTATACAACTCACCATAATGCGGAATCTAACGCCACCGCTGATCTGACAGGAGGCGGAACTTAAGTGGTGATGCAGGGATTGGGAGAGGCTGTAAATAGAAATGAAGCTTTGCTTGCTCATCCACTGCTCACCTCCAGCTGTGGGGACCTAACAGGCCAGGGACCTGGGGTCAGGAAGGGGACTGCAGGTTTAGGCCACTCAGTCTGTAATATTTTATTATAGCAGGCAATGCAGGCTAATTCTCATCCCTGAGATCATTTAATTTTCTTCTATTATTTTGAAGGAAAGTGTTTATTTTCCATATGCATAAGGACAGCTAAGTCACAAACACTTTTATTTATGGGACAAAGAGTGGGAGTTGTAGAAATTTCATGCATTTCTATGATTTTTTCCCCTTCAAAAAAGTACTAAAGTTGCTTAGTGCAGTGCATTGGTAAGTGCCAGAATGGCCAATAGGAATGTTTTCTTTTCAACATCCAAGACAGTTTTTTTTTTTTAAATGGAGCCAATTCATTATTTAACAAATTATGGAAGTTACTACATTGATGGTAGCAGAACATTCAATATAAAATTAGTTATGAGTTTTCTCCCTGACTTTTGAAGCTTGAGCAGGTTTGTCATATTCTTGGCAATTTTAATTTAGCAATTTCTACATGATTAGGAAGTGAGTGCCTGTTTGGGAGATGGACATGCTTGAAGCTCCGACTTGGGTGGGGCAAGGGCAATATACATAACATAAACATTTGTACCCCAGTGATATGCTGAAATAAGAAAATTTAAAAAAAAAAGTAAGTGCTGTTTCAGGAATTTCTTGTAAAAAAGTGTTTACAGCTCTGTATTTCGGCCTTAAATTTATGACTTGCTAAAATTAAGCTTTCTCTTCAAAAAATATGACTGCCCATTAGGATCATTATCCTGGAGTGGTCCCTAATGATGGAATTATGTAGAGTAATTTTTGTTACATGTATTGCCCTTAAGGGAAGATCCTTCATTTTGCTATTGTCAGTTTATGGAGTGGATATTGTAGTGAACCGAAAATTCACCCACTAAAATAATATTTATAAAGAAATAACCACTTTACTTTTAAAGTAGTTTGTTCAAGTGAGATATAGAAAATCTATTTTAACTAAAATGTGATTAATCAGACTATCTGCTCTTTACTTTTAGGAGGAAAAGATACAAAAAGAAAGTTAACAACAGAGACTTAAAAAATATGCATGGTGTTTCAGTATAGAATGTTAGGTCAATATATATTGAATTCAGTCTTTTTTTTGGAGGTACTAGATAATTATAAATCATAAAAATAACAAATACGTTATATAGTAGGAATACTATAGTAAGAATACAAACTAACACATTTGTAAAAAAATTTCCAATATGAATTGAATTAAGACGTGATTTTTGGTTAATCCTTCATTGACTGAAACTGGTTGCCTAATTTATTTGGTTCCATTGTATAAACAGGTTTTGATCTGTGAGTTGTTAATTAGTTCTTATGTAGCAAGCTATTGTGTCCATTTCTCTGAGTGTCATTAAAGCAATAGCATTGTGGAGACAGACACGGTTTCAGAAAAATTTCATTTAACAACGAGAGATCATTAAACTGCATTTCGGATTATGAAAAGCCAGTGGATGGTAATTTTATACATTATGTATGTAAAGAAAAATATACATAATGTGAATTGGTTAGTAATTATGATAATAATAGTTGGGCCCATAAATTTGAAGTACATATTAACCCACGCCCCCCCCCCCTCCAGTTACAATTCCTATGCATTGCTATCTTCAACCAAACCTGCCATTTTAAGCCTTGGATCAGCTGAGGGACATAGCCTTGAAAGCTATGAAAGGTAGGAAAAAGGTATCTCAGTCTTTAAATTTAGACAAGCATTTACTTGTTATTCTGTTTTCAAGACAAGTGTTAAGAGAGAGTAAATGTTGATTATTTTATCCCTTGCTTCGTTGGTGATGAATTGAAGCAAATTTGATTCAGACAAGCAATCTGGTGGAATGATGTAGAGCCATCCAAAAAAACATCTGTACTAATCCACCAATGCAGTAAATTAGGGCTACAAGGAAAAGACATTGATCCACGAGGATCATTAACAGTTTTAACCAACTGATCCAAGTAATAGGGTAAAGGAGAGAACACTGTCAAGATCTTGCTTTTCAGATCTGTCAGTTACAACTGCAAAAGCCTGATTTTTACTTGCTTCAATTTCAACTGTTTCTATGATTTTGGTTCCCTTTGCACTATTGTAAGCAGTGAACAAGAATCAATTAAGAGGTAAAAAACTCAGGAAAAAAAATATCCAAATTCCCTGCACTTCATTTACAAAAAGGTCAATCACAAAGGGAGCGATAATTGCTGCAACCCAACAAAATTAATCGGGGACAAGGCAGAGGGGATGATGTATGTTCTGTGACAAAATACATGGCAGAGATGTACATACTGAACTGTAGCTGCTTGCCTTCTCTAAGACACAAGGATTACAAAAGGAGATTTGTGAAAAACAATTAGCATAGCTCTAAAGCAGGCAGTCCTTAATTATCCATAGCATGTTGACATCAGATAATTAGTGTCCCAATTTTTAATAATATTGATCATTAACTTCAGCATATAGAAGGGTGCAGAACATTGTCTGAGCATAGCATTCATAATGGCAATTATATATGATGATAAAAAACAAAGATACTGGTTAAGTCATAGTACTATTGTGTTATTAAAGTGTTGCTAAAACTTTTAAACACAACACCCTTAATTTTAGTTACATCAGTCTATACCACATTCGATCTGATGTATTTACATGTATAGACATGTATATAGACACTAATTACTGTATGTACTTAACTTCATACATTTTAAGAGCACAGATACGTTCCTAAAAAATGGATGTCAGGATGGTGGTAGGGCTTAAATGTTACGTATTTAGGAATTATAAGTCTATAGATGGTGAGTTAACAAATGATCTTTCCTGGAAAGAGGAGTGGGAGCTATAATTAAAAAGTTTGACAACAAAGTTTTGAGAACACCAACAATTAGGAGCTGGCAGAATATCAAAAGCACATGATGAGACCAGAAAGTAGTGGCCAGGCCACTGAATAGGATAGCTGTCACAGTAAACAAAGGAATGGAAATTTTCTCAGAGTCAGTTAATCATAGAATCAAATGTTACATTATAGGAAATCAATAGAATGAAGACAGAAGAAAGTCCATTGCATTTGAAAATTTGGAGCCATGAGAAAAAGTTTTGCTAGACAACTTGGGGTAGAAAATATAATCATTTTTGCCATGGTTGAAAACAAAACATAACACCATGGCATATATAGTATATGTGCTCAATGTTGGCTGAACTGAATTGTAGGAGATTAATTTTTATGCTGATTTCATACAACATTTATCAAACTGGTAACGACTTTAAGACAGAGAATGAGTCTGAATTTTTGTTTGGAAAATATTACTGCTTTTGTTCTTTTCTAATACATTATCATAACCTTGTTTTCTCCTTGTTTTGACATCTCATCCTGTTTTCTCACAACCCTGACATCATCAAGAACTCAATTTAGTTTCACATAAATTTCATTGTTTACAACCTGATAATCTCAGAAATAAAGGTCATAAAAGGAAAGATGTTAATTCTACAAAGATAAACTATACATTTATAACTGTCTCTCTTCTAATATATTAATTGTCATTCTTAATACAAAATGCTATAAAATCAAATGACTGTTTACACACTTCTCATAAAGAGACTAGATCTGTTATTAGCTTATATATATATATATACACACACACACATATATGTATGTATATATGTATACATGTGTATATGTATATATAGTTGTAGTTTATGTTATGCTTTTTGTTTTCGTATTATCTCTTTCTAGTTTTTCTTATTTCTCCCTGACATTTTAAATTATAGCCCCCATATCATGTGCTCACCTGTTAAAAAGTAGAACCAACTAAAAGCTTGGAAAGTTTGTTCTTGCTGTTTTCAGTTTTTGTTAATACTCATAAAACCTTTAGCTGTTATTTTTAATCACATTTCCTTTATCTTCAAAACTACATAAACAAAGAACAGAAAGCCAGGATGCTATTTTAACAAACCTTCAGTATTAATATAGTTTGTGAGTCACTTCTGGTACACCTGCTACATTAAATACTGGTGTCATCTTTGAAAAGATACTAACTGACCTCCTTTAGACTGTTGTCTGACTACTTTGATGTTTCATTATTTTCTTCAATCCAGGGATGAAATGCATGAATGGATCTCAATTATAGTGTCATGGTGACTCTTTTTTTCAGACCATTTTTCTGGACAAGCATCAGCTAATCTGCCAAATCATGAGCAGTTTACTTTATAGTTTGGTTGGGATTAAGTTTCTAACTGAAATCTGTCGGGACTGTACAGAGCAGTGTCTCCTGATAAAATGCATTGGGCGTTTGCTAGGCCTGTTTTTAATTTTAATTCATAATCTTTAGCAATGGAGAACTATAAACAGATAATTCTCTAACAGATGTATTTTTATATACTTACTAATAGCACTTCAAAAGCAAACCCTGTGTATCAAATTTACACATCTAAATCTATATTATATATTTGCCTATGAATTTTCTTATCTCTGGAATTTTTGCTATGTGAAAAGAACTGCTATGTAAAATTTATTTTTTAAGATAATTTTAGAAATATTTCTTTATTATTAATAAAACTAGCTAAAACATTAGCAATTATTCTTTTAATGCTTATTGGTGATAATACAAAATAATTATTATTTTGATTATCATTTAATTTGAAGGATTTTTATGTGATATTGGGATAGATAGATTGTTGAGGGAATTTGAAGTCAAATTTTGGCTATTTTTGAGTTTAAATTAAAAGTACAAATTTTTGGATAACTCGGTTATTTGAGTGTTTGTTGTTTGTAATGACTGTAGTAAATCAATATTATATAAAGTTTTCCAAAGAACGAAATCTTTTCAACTTTTATGCTAAGGTTATTATTATTTTTTCTAACAGTAATTATCTTTTTTTGTGAATTACATATGCCATCTGCTAGATCATGTGATTTTACTGTGCAGTATTAAGTTTATTCTTGTAGATACTATGCATTTTCTTTATACATGTTAATAAAAGCAAGATGTGTGCATTAGTTAGAATAGGCAAATAAATAACATATAAAGACATTTTCTAATAACTATCATTTAGTTGGACATTTTGTTTCATCTGTCTGTTCTTAGGTATATAACAAACATGTAAGAGAACTCAGTATAGAAATTAGATTTAGTATTCTTCTGGGTAACTGAAATTGCCCTGCTGTTGTTATAAAACACTGTTTTTTATATTCTTAGAATGTAAATAAATGTATTGATAGTAAAGAATTTAACAGCACATTCAGGAAAACTTTATTTAATAATGATGATATAAAATACTTCTTGTGCCATTCGATTTATCTAATTTATAACTCTGTTTGATTACTCCAGCATGCCTTTTATCTGTAAGAATTGCACCCTGGGGACTAGTCAACTTATTAATTCATCACTTGCCTTCTTTTATGGTTGCAATCCCCATTATAATATGAACATAGAGTGATATTCGCTTCGGAAAGCTGCCAGCCAACTGGTTCCAGTCTAGCTGACTTTTTGTTTGTAACTACGGTCTTAATGGTTTTTCTGTTGGCTTTGTTTTCTAATAGGTTATATTACAGTCTACCTTTTTGTCTCATGGTATCATGATGAGGATAGGACAGCAAGAGTGAATTCCACACCTGCAATTACAGAATTTTAAAACGAGGAAAGACCTGCTTCAAGTTAACCTGTAGGCTTTTTTAAAATGCCTTTTGATTTATCTGTCACCTGATCCATCAGCAATGAATAATTTTCATGGAAGGTGCACTTTAATTACATTCCCATTTGACTTGCATTATCAAGCCCTATCTAGGTAATTAATCTCACCAAGTATCCAATTTCGGCCTTTATTGCTGGCAGGCAGACCTCCTGAATTATGTGTGCTTGAATAGGTCTCGGGTCTTTTTCACCAGGCATAGACCCTGAAAGAGATCTGAGGCCTTCCAAATCCTGGCACTATGTCTAAGAATTTTTTTCTCTTATATACTGTGAATAAATTATATTTGGCAATATAAGTAAGTGTACTTCCATATTCAAAGAACCTATAGATTACTATAATCATGAAAATGCTATTAAAATTGAGTCACCTTTCACTTCTCTGTGTAGCCAATCTGCATGTCATTTTGTATGTAAAGGATAACTTATTAACTGTAGCTCACATCTGTATCAGTCTGCTGATGTAAGTTTACAATAGTAAGCAACAGTTAGCACCAAAAAATTCAGCATGTGTGTTATTTTGTTCAGGATTTAAAGTTTGTATGAATTGAGTTAAATATTTGAGTTGAAGATGGTTAAATCAAAATTAGAAACACAACTATCCATTATATACTCTCTTTGAATTAATGGATACTTTATTTTTTATATTTTCCCATATTTTTATTTTGATAATTTTCTTTTTAAAAGTTTTATTTATTTATTTATTGAGAGACAGAGTCTCGTTTTGTTGCCCAGGCTGTAGTGCAGTGGTGCAATCATAGCTCATTGTAACCTCAAACTCCTGGGCTCAAGTGATCCTTCCACATCAGCCTCCTGACTAGTTAGGAGTACAGGTATTCGCCACCACACCCGGCTAATTATTTTGTTTTTTGTGCAGATGGGGTCTCACTGTATTGCCCAGGCTGGTCTCAAACTCCTGGACTCCCCTCTTAGCCTCCCAAAGCGCTGGATTACAGGCATGGGCCACCATACCCTGCAATTTTCATTTCTTAATTTCCTATACTGATTAATTTCAAAGGTAGTGATCTTACAAACATAGGTTACACACATGCATGCACACACACACACACACACACAGGCACACACAATAAAACTAATTCTGAAATATATAATTTGCCTTTCTGTTATAGTCTTGTTTTATAATCTCGTGCAAAAATACATAAGTATTTTACGATTTTCAGATTTGGAAATTATGATTATGGTATATATAGTATTTTACTTCTCTACTCTGAAAACATTTCAAAAAACACTAGGAGTTCCCTGAAAGTAAAATTAACATATAGAGAAAATGGATTGGCTGTCCTGAAAGTGATCTTAATATCTGACATTACTTTAAGCCATAGATTGACTTACAGAAGGAAAGGCAGTACGATCTTTAGTAGACTAAATAGGTTATAATGTGTACCCAGTAAGGTATTTTGGAAAATTTGAATTGATGATACTGCAAAAAAGGATGAGTACTTTTTCATCTTTTACTATCACCCCTATAGAGATAACTCCATAAATCTCTGCCTCTAGCTCTGACCTCCCACACAAATCCCTGCCTATATCTCCACAAGGCTATAGGTTATGATTGTATTTATAAGTATTTCTCCATCAAAGCAAACTTCCCACAGCTAAGATCTAACTTTATTTTTTTTTAAAAAATCTTAATGTGTAACTTTAATTTGACCCTTTGTTTCTCACAAAAGTAACTGGACACATTTTAGCGTAATATATAAATATGGATTCCTAAAGCATTTAACATCTCTTTGTAAAAATCATGTTTTTTTAATCCAAGTATTAGCTTCCCTTTTCAGTTAGTAATGAATCTTCAATTTTTTTTTTACAGTAGTTTAATTGTAAGAATATATAGGAGCATTTTACTATAGTTTGAGTATCCCTTATTCAACATGCTTGAGACCAGCAGTGTTTCAGATTTTGAATTCTTTCGGGTTTCGGAATATTTTCATTGTATTTACTGGTTGAGCATTCCTAATCCAAAAATCCCAAATCTAAAATGCTTCAATGATTGTTTCCTTTGGACATCATGTCAGCTTTCTAAAAATTTTGATTTTTGGAGCATTTCAGATTTCAGATTATCAGATTAGGGATACTCAATGTGTGCTCATAATATTTCTAGAATGAAGATGCAATAATTTAATAATATTTTGATTAGATATGTTCATAGTAATTGTTTACAAGCAACACAGTAGGTTAAATCAGAATTTAAATTGGCAGAAAGATTCATTACTGAATGGTTCAGTATTGTGAATTTACACACACACACACACACACTCAGATATGTATATATTGTGTTGTACTAATAAGTATGAATTCATATTATACCTTTTTAAAGGAAGTGTGTCCTTTAGAAATGTAGTGTCAACATGTACTTCCCCTAATAATTAGGCATGTATAGTAAACAAAGAGTTTATGGCTTTTTAACATCTGTCCCTATGTTTAGTTTCTTTTGGAAACTCAGAATCATCAGAGTTTATATTTTTCAGTAATTGTTACTATTCCCTGTAACACCATTTTGAGTTGGAATGTAACAAATATAATTAATCTATTATATACTAATAAAGTAATTGAGGCTTAAATAAGAGAGACTGTTTATACAACATCATATAGTGAATTGATAGGGTCTAGTTTAGTATTTAGGAATTATTTTTTAACTATAAACATTAACCCTGCATTATTTTACTTTCTCTTTTGTATATTTTTTAGATATAGATTTTTTTAAATATATTGACATACCAAAAATATGTACTTTTTGAGCTGTTTACATAGTCAATAAATATATTGAGCCAAGCAGATTATTTTCCTATATCAAAATAAAATCAGTTTCTATGTAATAGTACATCTAGAGAAAGATAAACATAAAAGACATATCAGAGAAGTTGGACACTGGATTTAGAATCAGAATGTTTGAATCCCAAGTTAAACCAGTTGATTTTCGACCTTGGGCAAGTAATGCAATCTCACCATCTTATTAGTTAATCCCAGTATTACAAAAAGCAATGCATGGAAAAGTGTTTTATAAAATAAAAACTTCTTGCAGTTGTGAATTGTTGCTGTTGATATACTAGAATGGAATTTTTCACAGCCATGCTATAAATTTAAACTGTGACAAAATGCAGTCTTGGAAAAATTAGCAAAATGATGCTGATTATCATACATGATTAATGTTGACTTCACTTTGACAATATGTAGCCCTCTCAAGAACCAAGACTACAAAAGGAGAATAAATTGTTGACTATTCTTTAAATAGCTAATGTTGACATTTTTAAAAACCAATTTCTGGGCAAAATTCCAGGAGTTAATATGGAGTGTATTAGATGTAATAAATTTCTAAAAATGAACTTTGAATTCTTAAGACACTATCACACAATAAATTAAAAACCTATTTTCATTGCTAGTTTTCATATTGTTATACATTTTTTAGAAATGATGCTAAGTATTCATGTAATATTTATTCCTCTGCATTTAGAGAAATTAAGTTGCATAATAAAATGTTGGTTCCTTATGGTACTAAATGTATATATATACACATTTATATATATACAAATGTGTATACATAAATGTATATCTATGTATATTATATGTACATATATAAAATTTGACATTAATTTACCATAAAATTGAATAATCACTCTCCATGTAGATATATAGATAAATAATATATTGTAATGTATAATATATATGATTTCTTCTACTTCTTTAACAGAATATACGGCCTCTGATGTTGCAGTCAATTTATATTCTATTTTGAGGGTTAGAGAATGTAAAGTAAGAAGATAATGATTTTATAAGAAGAATATTGAAAAGACTAAAGATTAACCATTTGTAGTTGTTTAAGCGTCTAAAATATGTTCTGTATCCATCTCCAATAATCAATAAGAGAATAAAAAATGACCTATTTTGGTTTTGATTGCTATTTAATATTCAAATGTAGTTGATTACTTTGAGGAAATTTTGAATATTTGGGAGCATATATATTTAAAATTTAACCCCATTTATGGTCCAACTTGGCATAAGAGAAATATGATTTATTGGAATACTAACTTGGGGAGAAAGTTGAATTTTAATAGTTCAGTGGTGGCATGCGATCACAAGCAAAATATTCCCTTTAGTAGCTCTGGAGGAGCTTACTAGGTACCTGAAAACTGTTCTCCCATTTAATATATTTTATTGGTTTCTAGTTGTTAAATGCATACACCTCGCTTAGGTTATTTCAAACTATTAAATTGAAGCAAGACTTAGCAAGCCAAAGGACATAAAACACTGGAAAAGAGAGAGGAGGATGAAACACATGATTTTCATGTGCATTCTGAATTTGGATGGATAGCAGGTGAACGACAGCAGTCCCAGACCTTCCTTCACCTCGGAAAATTGTTTTCCCTCTGTTTTTTACATTTCTACTCCCAGGGGCTGTTGGTGAGAATTTTTGGCAACATGACGATATTCTTGGGCTTTCTGTCCAAGGCTTTTATTCTATTTGATGAGTTATTTTTCTTTCTTTTTCTCTCTCTTCTCCACCTCCCTTCTCTCCTCCTTTCCTGTCTCCCTTCCTCCCTTCCTCTCTTTTTTACTGCTTCCCTGCTTCCCCTTCCTCCTTCCCTCATTCCCTTCCTTCCTTCCCTTCTTTCTTTATGTTTTGGTGGTAAGCAACTAGGTGCAGAGGAAAAACATGCTACATTATGAAATCAATATTCCTATGTCACAAGAATCATATAAATGGTGAACAAAGAGCAAGTTGTTTCCTGAGAATTCACTTCTTTGCTTCTAGGATGCTGCTGCCTTTTCAGCCCTGTAGTATTTACTTCTCTTTGTGAGGTATATCTAACGTGAGAGCTGCAGGTTTAACATCAGTGGAGAGAATAACAACAGGCTTGTCTGTGATATTCTACTGTTTGATATGGAAAAATATTGGAATTTGTTTTTTGACAGCTTTCTATGAGAGAAGTCACTCAATTATCTACTGAATAAATTTATAAAAATATGAATAAAGTTTTTTATAAAGTAATTGTTTGAAAGTCTTTGAAAAGAGATTTTCTTGCCTTTGACACTTAAAATTTCTTATAAATAAAATGCAGCAAAATGCCCAAACAGATTTTATATTTATAAAAGGAGCTTTGTTCTGAGGGTAGAATTGGTCAAAGAACTATCCACAGAAAATCAGACTTCATTTCTAATCTATAATTCAAAGAATAAAAATAAAGTCTTTTGTTACGTGCTTGTTCAATCAGTGTGTAAATACAGTCACTTACTAAAAGATCTTGTGATTGTGGCCTTTTGCAAATGGTGTGCGGTCATTGGAACCTTGCTTTTGATCACCTGTAATCTTTGACATTATTGAGCAATCTTATCCTTGAGGATCTCTCTCCAGAGTTCTGGGTCAGTCTCCCCTGGGAGAAAAGTGAGGTTTTGAACTGTGGATTTGAAAACAAAGCAGCAATATACTCTTGTGTTGTTTAAGGGACTTTCTGTGAAGAATCCAACCAAATATAGTAAAATAACACCATCGGTCATTTTTAATTACTCATTTGTACTTCTTTTTGTGCCTTTTCTCTAACTACTGCTAACTCCACCCCTATAGATGGCAAACAAAAAGAACAGATTGGCTGATATAAACTTCTCTGTTGTTTCTTTTCTTTTTAAAATAATGTTTTCTAAAGGGTGTCCAAGTTATATCACTCTAATCATCCTTCAAATTTATAGCAAAATTGTTAAGTTGGAAGAAGGATGTCATTCAAAACAAGAGTTTACTCTTGGGTCCTTGAGAGCAGTAGCAGCTGTTGGAGCTGGTGTTGAGGATGAACTGTTCACTTCTGTTCTTACATAAAAAACTTCGAACAGTGATGCATTTGATTGCTCACTGTGCTTTCAAAGTGATGTCCACGTTATATCCAAGCAGTTTGTAACATATGGCATTTGAATAGAATATGAAACTTTCTTTCTCGAATGCCTTGCATTTGCCTGGTTTATTGATGCTAAACTCATTGAAGAGAGTGTAAGGAATATTCCTCTGGACAACTCTAAAAATCAGGTTGTAGATAAAGTTATGTGATAGTTTTATATTACTTTTCTCTCTTATATTAAAAGGCTTCATAGTAGTTGAAAGGCTTGGAAGTTTTAGTACTCAATATACTACATGTACTATTTTTCTTTTAAAAAACTACTTTAAATATGCCTTCAAGGGTATATAAGTTATGATCAAATATTATCCAATTTGTATTAGGTAACAAGGATAGTTTTTGTTCCTCTTTTATAGATTATAGCAAGAAAGATGCATCATATGTCTTTCATATACTGTGCACATGTTCAGATCTCTATCCAGTCATCTGTATAGAATATCAAGAGATGAATAAGGAAGTTTCCTTATGTGTGATTTTAATGTTAGTAATCTCTATTTTATTGCTAAATAGAAAAATGATTTCTCTCCATTTACATTTTCACCAAATACAAAGCATGTGATTCATAGCTATTCATACTTCAGTAAAAAATTATTGTTATAAGGATTCAGAAAGTATAATTTCCAGGTCTTCATTTTAATTCCTATTGACGGATAGACATGAGATTAAAAATAAAATAAAAGCAAAAACTGTGGATGGTTATTGTAAAGTTACCAAATTACTGGTTATTATATAGATCCAACAGGATCTTGCCCTTTTCTTTTTCTTTCTATTCCAAATCTTTGCTGGTGGTCCCCCTTACAAAACACAGGTGCTTTTTAAAAATATAATTATTTCACTGCTTTTTGTTTTAAAGTATTTCCTTATGTCCTTAATGACACCCAGAACTTCAACAAATCCTTTGGAATTATAATGTAAATACCAATGAAATTGTAAAATTTTAAATAGAATTCACGTCCCAGATTTGGTCAGGGCAAAAAGCTTATATTACAACCCTAGACAGATAATATATCCCATATGTTGATGATTACGTTTTACAGTAGATGAAAAGTCTCATTTCATTCTAATACTAAAAACAGAAGTAGGGAGAAGTTTTGTATTATTGCTTGAGTGTCCTCATACGTTTTTGGAAGCAGAAAAAGTTACATAAAAGATGTTGAAAGATACATTCCTGCCTGTTAACACTTAATTGACTCTCTAAGAATCAAACTTGCAACAGTTGGTGAGGAATATGTTATCATTCAGAATGTACAGTGAAGGTAAGCAAATTGCCCAAGGTGATAAGGCTGAAAAAGTGTCTGTGTGAGACTATCTGTGATATTGGTATAGCTCTATGGCTATTCTCTTATTTCCCAGCTTATTTATCTCTTCCTATCTTTGATTTTCATAGTTGTGCTGTCTTATTTCTGGTAAAAAAAAAATCATTTCTAACAAATGTAATACATACTCATACTAGAAAATTTTTTAAATATGTGCTACATATCACAATCTATACTAGTTTTGGATTAAGTGTAAAACTGAAACATGCAAATATATTCATGGTTATCAGGAAATGCAATGGATTTGAATCACACTTTTAACCTTGATATTTGTGTATTTGATTCAGAATATTCTAGTTATAATGCATGGAAAAGCCACAAGGATACAGATTTCTAGGCAGAGTAGCAGAAATGGTAACATTTTAACATGTTTCTGTAGACATTTTTTCCAACATTATACATGTCTAGTAGTTGAAAAGTATTTCACATTGTAGATATTGTATATGCAGGTTAGAAAATTACCTCTAGAAATATAAAATTAATATAAATAGAAATATAAAATTAATTTATATTATTTTCATGAATTGCAACCAGGTTTTTTCACATTCAGAGTAACACTCTGAACAATTTAATTGCTTTATATCTTTGCTATCCACATTGTTGCTCATATATCAGTTTATCTGAAAATTTGAAATTCAAAAATATCCTAAATAATATTTTTTATCTAATTGTATTGAAAATTTTAGATATTTTCTGAAATATCACTTGTTTTTCCTTCAGGATTTAAGATATATTAATATGATGTGCACAAAAACCAATGCTAATGTTTATAAACTTGCTTATTTTTGTCATGCATAGATATGGTACAGTATAGCACAGAAATTAAACTTTATTAATATTGTAATTGAGTTCCTATGTAGAAACTGAATATAATAAAAATATAAGCCACCGAGCAAAGAGAGAAATGGAATTTACCATTTAAGTTCATGTAAGATTAAAAATACAGAGCTCATGTTCTGTAGATAACTGTTTGTTTACAGCATGTTCTCTTTATACTTATAACCAGAGTTAGCAGAAGTATAACTTGCCAGAGTTGACCATTATGAACATTCTTCATTTATTTATTTTCTCAAGATTTTTAACTTATTTATTTATTTTTCTTGCCTGATTCACTTTCTACTCCTCACCTCCCATCGGGTTCACTGAGCTCCACTGCACTGCACTTGGTCTTAGCCAAAAAGCCGAGAAGCAGTTTGGCTTCACTGTAAACATACTTTGAATCCATTTCTGTGAGAATATTTTTTAAAAAGTGCTCTTATTAAAAGTCTTTTCAAAATTCAAGCACTTAACAATGTCAGGTATATAATAATATTTGCATAATAGGCATTTCTTGAGAAAGTAGATTAATACATCATTTCTATTGAATTGAACTATGTCAGGTGATGTGACTTAGTGTGGTCTATGTTTGCCTTAAAGCAAAATTATATAATGAAAGCCTATTCATTCAGTCTTGGCTTCTGGATGCCATGGAGAAGATAAAATGACATAGCAGTTTATGTAGCAGCTGAAAAGTAGAAAAAACCTACCTTTGAAGAAATAATTGACGAACTAAACAACGTATAATATGATTGAATTACTGTTCGTCGCACACATACAAATTACATTGAGGAAATTACTAAATTGGGAAGCAACATTGCCTCGATTGTTTGTATATTTCAAGTGAAATAATTCTTTGTCCTTAGTTATTCAGATTATTTAACTCTCCATTATCGTTCCCTTGATAATGTTTATGAGTATACATGAAATAAATTTAATATGCATTCTAGAAAGAATCTCTGTTTCTAAGTAAGTTATAAATGAAAAAAAAAAAAGACCCATGTCTATGTTTGATATAAGGGAGCTCCCAAACATGCTTTTTATATTTGTTTTCTGCTAAAAATATGATCTGTATATTTCAGGAAAGCATGTGTTCAGGAGCTGCAGAATTTGGAAAGGGTTTAAGGGTGAAAAAAACTGAGAAAAGACCTTTGGATTTAGCTAGAAGGATATTATTGGAGGCCTTAGAAAACATGGTTTTATTATAGTGGTGTGACTATACATGTGTAAAATAAAACTAAAGAAAATCTGTTAGACCATTTCTGTTTACTTCTTTTTTTAAAATTCAGTGATAGCCCTCATTTGCAATACTGTGATTTATATATTATTTGCCAGAGTTATAACTAAACTTACAGGGTTACTACATTACCATGTTGCTAACTTTACACTCCAACATCTGCAGTACTTTTCTCCAAATAGCTATTACATTATCACAATGTTTGACATGTATGCCCACTTTTGATTGTGAACCTGAATACATACATTGTCTAATGAAAGCCACTTAAGCAATGTTCAACATTGTGGTTAAGTGTGCGTGTTCTCCATACAGCAAAGTCCTAAGATCAGTTCTAGAATAAGGAATCAATAAATACTTGACACCTTTTGCGATTCCTTCTTGGCTGATACCCAGGCTAAGATGGAAGAGGGAATAGTGATTATTTTGCCCTTGGGGAAAATGCTGCTGATTGCCTTGGATAAAGAGCCACATTCAGAATAGAAATCGGTATATTGAAAAAATAGCTGCACCCTCATGTTTATTGCAACACTATTCACAATAGCCAAGATATGGAATCAACCTAAGTGTTGATCAACAGAAGAATGGATAAATAAAATGTGATATATGTGTATATATATG
The DNA here is from genome assembly GCA_963575035.1 of Avahi laniger. NCBI lineage: Eukaryota > Metazoa > Chordata > Mammalia > Primates > Indriidae > Avahi > Avahi laniger. The sequence goes on along the minus strand of CAUYSK010016910.1, from coordinate 13,633 downwards.
TATTGGAGTACTACTCAACACCTCCCCCCAAAAAAAGAGAATGAAATCTCATCATTTGTGGCAGCATGGATGAGCCTGGAGGACATCATGTTAAGTGAAATGAACCAGGCACAGAAAGATAAATACCATACGTTCTCACTCATATGTAGGAGCTAAAAAAGTTGATTTCATAGAAATAGAGGGTAGAATAGTGGTTACTAGAAGCTGGGAAAGATAGGGGAGAGGAAAAGACAGAGGGAGGTTGTTAACTAGCTGTAATTTTGTTATGGCTAGTTAGGAGGGATAGGTCTAGTGTTCTATAGCACTGTAGGGTGATATAGTCAACAATAATTTATTGTGTATTTTCAAATAGCTAGAAGAGAAGGCTTTGAACATTCCCAGCACAGAGAAATGATAAATGTTTGAGATGTTGGTTATGCTAATTACCCTGATTTGATCATTATACATATATCAAAATATCATTGCATGCCCCATAAATATGTAAACTTATGTGTCAATTTTAAAAAAGTCACCTTCATCTTATGATTACCACTTTATGAACTATTTGAAAGCAAATTTAACTACTATGTTTAACATTGCATAAAAAGAATTATTTTAACTTAATCATCTCCTGCTCTCATTCTACTATGATGTTTTTCTCCATTCTTCAAAAATATACTTTTTCTTCTAACTAGTATTAAGTGATAGATCCGCTTATACTTTATATGAGAGTTTACATTGCTGATGATTTAATTAATTGGTGGCATTGCTCACTATCTTCTGCTCCAAGCATGAGTCTTTTGCGTTTTGTTTGTTTGTTTATCTTTATTTCACTTAAACTATGAAGTGCAGTGATAAGAAGATGAGACCTGGAGCAAGAGACTTGGTTTCACTATCTAGTTCTGCCAGATTCTCATTGCATGAAGTATAATATACACAGAACAAAATCATTTTATATATAACATTATCAACAATATTTGAGAAGATGACAAGGATATTTGAGAAAATCCACAAAAATCATTAACTCTGTTTAAACTCAATCATACTTTATAATGGATAGAATGTATTCTTTGGGAGAGGTTCTCTTATTTTCAAAAGTCTACAGAGAAGAGCTATGTTGGAAAAGGATTTGAAAAATCAAATGTGTCAGGATTCATAGTTCATGGTATTGTTTATTAAATATGGAGTAAAATTCTTGGAACAGTTCTTGGATCATATGCTGTTGCTGGTTAGTGTGTCTAAAAATGACATGTTTATTTTTATTATTTCATTCATATTGCTTATAGTCTGGCTTAGATGTTAATTGACATAATCTTTCAACTTTCATGTTTGAAGCAAATACTGCTAATGATTGGCAATTAAAAATTTCAGTTACTTCTGTTTAAAACAAGTATGGTAAATGTGAAGTGGCCAGTGTCTCATTTAGAATTTGTAGATCATACTCTGCAGCCATTTATCTTGGGGTCTATGACTTATGTCATTACAACACATCTGAAATAAGATTTTCATTCAATCTTGGACTAAAATATAAAATTCCTAAAAGAAACAAAAATTAAAAATTACTAGTAATTAAAAATCTACATAACTTTATTTTACTTTATTCATTTCAATTGCATGAGAAATTATTTGTGTGTATGTTATTAATAATATGGGGAAATTGACCATCATGATGTCATTGTTAAAGTTATTTTTGATAATGAAAGATGAACATGGATTTTTATAATGCAGTTTTGGTTAATTTGTTCTACAAAATGTGACCTTGACTTCATCTTTTTTTTCTTTTTCCTTGTTAATATTGTTATCTTTAAATTAGAAACTGAGAATTTTGCATGTTTTTATGTTTTATTGTATAATCAAAGTATTATTTTGCTCATGTAGTCTTCTTAAGAGACCATGCCATATTCTACTCCTCTTTCCCCCTCTGAATCTTTCTACTTATTATTTAAGTTGTGCACTTGGAGGGGGCACATTGATTATGCAGGGCTTCCATGGAAATTCTCTAACGAAAATAGATTATTACCCAGATTGAATAATGTCCCCTTTATGCTTTAAAATTGTTATAACTCAGGAACCAATGTCCTAGGAGAAATCTTGGTATCCAAAGATAATAAAGTCAGGTAAGAAAGACCGACTTACCCCTATTTTGGGTAAGGAAAGATCATTAAAGTGTGACTTATGATGCACTTTTAGAAAGGTGCATGGATTCTGTCATGAAAAAACACTTCCCAGCTGTCTGATACATGAAAATTCACTAGTGAAATGTTTTTCCTTACAATGTTCATTCTTGTATAATTCAAAAATATTTATTCTATATAAGTGTCATATATTGCTTTAGATATTGGGAAAAAGCAGTAGACAAAACAAAACAAACAAACAAAAAAATCCCCAGAAATCTCTATCCTTAAGAAGTTTCTTGTGGCAGTAAAGCGGTGATGGAAGAGACAAAAATATATTAAATATGTAAAATATAGAAATTAGATGATGTTAAAGCGAATTACATAGGAAGGGCATAAACAGAGAGTCAGAGGGGTTGTAGTTTTTAAAAGTTGTAAAGAAATGTTTTATTAAGAAGATGACATTTGAATAAAAGCCTGAGATACGAAAGCAAAGCCAAAAGAAGGAAGACTGTTCTAAACAGAGAGGACAGTGTGCAAGGTCCTTAGGAAAAAGTGTGCGTAGCATGTTCAGTGGGGAGACGGGCGTAGCTGGTACGGACAGATAAAGGAGAGTTGAAGAAATGAAAATCAGGGTGTTAATGCGGTTGCAGGACATATTGTGTTAGGTTTTCAGGTCATTATGACCACTGGCTTTAGATGGAAACAGAAGGCCTTTGAGGGGTTTGGACAGAGGGATGACATGAATGCACTTTTATTTTAACAATATCACTTGGCTGCTGTGTTAGGAATAGATGAGAGGTTCTGTAGGGGGGAAGCAGGAGATGAGTTTGCGAGGCTATTGCAGTAATCTCGAAGAGAGAAGATCGCTTCCACTGGGGCAGTAGCAATGGAATGATACAGAGTGGTTAATTCTGTATACAATTTGAATATAGAGTCAACAAGATTAGCAGACTAAATGTGAGATATGATGGAAAGAAGAGATCAAGGGTGGCTTTGAGTATTTTAGCCTGTGTAACTGAAAAGATGAGATTGCTGGTAACTGAGTCACAGACATTTGTGAGAGGGACAAGTTTGAAGAAGTTTAGGAACTCAATTTGAGGCATACTAGGTTGAAAATGCTATAATTTACTAGTTGGATACACAAACCTGGAGTTTATATGTGAGGTTTGGATAGTGCTATAAATCTGGAGTTTTCATCCTAGATGTGGAATTTAAAGTCATTAAACTAAATGAGTTAAAATGGGAATGAGTATAATAAATAGGATCAAAAAGGGTGTTGAGAGCTGAGTGCCAGGGTGCTGGGTGATGAAGAATAATCAGAAAAAGTAGCAGAGAAAGAATGGCCAGAAGACACCAAGAAAATTCAGTTTGGTGCCCGGCAATAAAAGAAAGTATTTCAAGGAGGAGGCAGTGATCTGTGTCATATGTTGTTGATAGTCCTGTAAGGTGAGGAGTGAGAACTGAACTTTAGATCTAATCAACTCGTTATGAGTCTGGTGGCCATCAGAACATCTCACATGTCTTAGAAGGCCCAGATCTATAGACTAAGGGTGTCTGATATTCAGCTCTTCCCTGCACATGTCAACTCCAGCTGGGAGCCTTGTGACCAATTCTAGACACCACAGGTTAACAGTGACCCAGAGAAATATATTTTAAAGTGATGAGAAATATAAGTTGACTCACAATCATGTAATATAATATGAAACCCAATTGAGAGATTGAGTTCAGCTAGCTTGGAGGAAATGAGAAAGATATTACAGTAATCTTCAAAAACCTCTGCAGTTTTTAATCTTAGAAAATTCTTATATTCACTTATAATAAGTCTGTCTGTTTTTTCTGCCCATTCATTGATGTATTTAATAAATATTAAATGCCTGAGATTTGTCACTCTGCTAGCCACAGGAAATGTGGTAGCATGCCAAGAAGACAAGATTCCTGTGTTCATGGAGTAGACTGTCTGAAAGATTTTAGTCCATAAATGTTATATGCTGTGATAAGATCCCAGAACTTCTGGTATTTCTGCATTAGCAGGAAACTTATTTGCTAAACTTGATGAAGAGGGAAGAGAAAGTATAATTTTACCTTAATGATTCAATGAACAAATAATTTCCTAGTTTTATAAATTGTTTTCTATATTTGCTTCTACTTATAATTTTCAGTGTATTACTGGAAATCATCACTTATGGATGATTTTAGGTCACATGCTAGGTGGCCTTCTAAGTTCCAGTTATGCTATATTAGATATTTAACACTCATAAGAAATGATCTCCACATGTTTTATATAAATAGAGCATTCATTTAAAATCATTCTTTAATATGTTCAAGATTATACTGAATGTTGTACAGTGGTATATTAAAAGGTGAGTTGTGCTTTTCCTCATTTGTTAAACAAATATTTATTGAATGCCTACTGTATACCAGGTAATTTGCTGAGGGCTGGGGATTCAGTGGTGAAATAGACATAGCCTCTCATCGAACTTAGACCAGAAGAGGAGATAAGTGTTAATCTCTTTTCTGTTTACTTCAACTATTACCATGACATTATTGTTGAGTGTTCTTACTAGATTTTCTTTACATGAATCTTAAGCTATGAATAGAATTATTTGCTATATAGCTAATGTTTGATGAAGACAGCAGGCAGTTTATAAATCTAGAATTATTACTCTTGAGTCTTTGATAGATCTTATTGATGGCAAAGAGAGGATGTTGTGTCATTTTTTTCAGTAAGCGTAGGCGTCAGCACTGCATCTATCTTGAGCCAGAAAAGAAAACAGATAATTATTTAATCTCATGTGTTTGATGATAACGGTTTTTCCTGGCAAATGTTTGAATTAAGCAAGTTTTCTCTATTGATATTTCCATGATTCAAAGTCCTTTTTTTCTTAGCCAATTAGATATATTCAGATTCTTTGAAGTGTGTCTGAATAAATGTAAAATATTAAGTATACTGGTAGAGATAAAACAATGTTTTTACTACAATCAACATTGGTTAAATGTACACCTGTTTTCAATATCAAGAAAAGTGGTAGTTCATTTTGTTGGAATAAATTTAAAATTCCCTTCATTTATCACATCTTCTATTTTTACCTGGGTACTTTTAGATAGACAAATTTTTGCAAGATCAAGAGTAGGCATGGAGGATGGGAAGGAGTGGAGTACAGGTGGGTGATGTATCCTGATTTTTACTTTTTTAAACAAAGTTTGCAATTATAAAAAGTTTTAAACAACTGATCTAGCAGATGTTTAAGTCAGTTGCCCATCACTGCTTTGGCCTATGTTATCCTGCAGCTAAATGGGCCTGACTTTTGTTTTAATAAAGGGGCATAGTGATTTTTAAAAAGGATAAGGTAATGAGTTTCTTACTTAAAGAGTTTTATTACAGAAAGAGTAAATGAGATAATGTTGAAGTTTCCATTATATAAAAACCGTTTAGCACTAAATCTTTCTAAATTCCATTGGTATTCTGCTTTTGAGTCTAGGATTAAAATTGAGCTATATCACATATTATAATAAGTGTTTTCCTATGTGCATATATTATTCCTGGCAATTCTAAATTTTTTAGCTGGTAGAATCTTTTCTCTCTCTCTTTCTCTCTCTCTCTCTCTCTCTCTCTCTCTCTCTCTCTCTCTCCTTCTTCCCCTTCTCATTCACCTCCCATGTGCCCTCATTTTTTGTACTATATAACCCCAGTTCAAGAAACGATATGTTCTCTGGAAAATAATACTTTCCTTCAGGATTGTAATTAATAAATAGAGAATCGAATGATGAGTGGAGAATCTATGGATACAAGGCTTATAAATACACCTCTCCCTCCTATAATATGAATCTCTTACTTCTACTCTTGCTCTGAACACACAGAAATATTTTCTTCTGCTTCCTCACCAAGGTCTTGAGTTGTGAGAAATTGTAAAGTTCTAAATGCTTGTTTAACAAATATTTTGCTTGCCTAGGTGATAAGAAATGAAGATCTGTGTTTCTCTGTATACAACTTGAAGTCACCATTGATTCATTTTTGCATACATATATTTTAAAGTGTGGCCACCAATATTACTTAAGGGTAGTAAGTGTACAGAATTTTGAGAGGATCATTTCCTTCTTCCAGACTTTCTCTGTTGTTCATTTTTGTGTTGTATGAGTTCTGTAATCCCACTTTTGCCTCAGTGGCAATCCTGCTGTATTGCTGTACTTCGTGCCTTTCATCTGCTCTTGGGTCTCCCACAACTTAATAGTGGTTTGTAGATGATTCTTCCTCAAGCTAGAAAATCTAATAGCCACTGAGGTTTATGGAATATTCTTTAGCATCATTTTAAATGAATTTGATTTTGGGATAGAAACTTTTAAAAATTATCTGAGACTTTCTTGGCCACTCTGCATAATTGGTGCCTAAGTCATAAGGTTCTGATAAATTTTATAAGGCTTATAATTATAAGCATGATTCATATCAGTTAATATATTCATATGTAGGCAAAGGAAGTTATCCCAGGACAAACTTAATGCAGATTTTAAAAAATCATTCTATCCATTAACATTAATTTTGCAGCATTTTCTAAGCAAACACATCAAAAGATAGTAGCAATACTTCTGCCTTAGGCAAAAATTCTCAAAAATATGTCTTGTGCTCCAAAGAGTCTGTCTGCCCCTTCATGGATGGTTTAACATAATTTTTGGCAACATAAAGCAGGCCACTCATAATACTTGGAGGTAGTTTTGTATTCATGATTAAATACATGTGAAATATGTAAGTGGAAGGACTCCTGGAGTTAAGATTTTAATATTTCAGTTGTAGATAACTCTCTTTGAAAACATAGCTTTTTATACAGATTTGGTGTGAAAATGTTTAGTTGAGCAGATGGAGATCCAGCTGGTAGAATATATGTTTGTCAGGGTATCTGGCATTTAGCTACATCCAAAAATGATATCAAACTGAAAGATGCTAAAGAGCAGCACTGTATGAAAGCCAGTATGATCAGTTAGGGGTAGAGTTCTTTCATTTTTGATTTCCTAACCTTGTAGGAATACATTTTCATCCAGATGGAATTTTTAATTTTAAAAATAAAATCTGAGAAAATGTAAATAAAATCGTCAAACAGCTGCCTTTTCAAAATCTTGATTATAGTAGGCCAGGAAAAACAGACTACTTTGTGTGTTGAAATTTAGTACCTAATGAATAGTATATATTTGTAAGTGTACAATAAACATGCACATTTCCTAGAATTCTATATTCTGTATACTTAAAATCATTATTTTGGTTTCTTGAGCTAAACTGTAAGAAGTGGTAGATGATAATGAGAAGAATATTGAGAGAATGAAGGAAAACATTTTTGGGTAAGAATGACAGGAGCCCTAAATACATTTGAAAACATTTTACCCCATTGGATGCCAGTATTTAAGCCTCCACTGAGGTGAATAAAGGCCAGCCTAGTAAGAAATAATAATGAGTTTACTCCTAAATTTTAGAGCATGTACATTTAGTTGATTAATACAGTCTACTTATTTGTTTTTTTTCCTAGAGAAGTGAATATTTAGAAATAAACTATTTTATTAAAATGTTTAAATGTATATACTCAAAAAGTTCTATATTACACACATGAAATTGTTTGCATTGAGAGCAATTGGGCAAAAGTCTAACTGCAGTTAAAGAAAATTTTTCCCATCATGTTTTGTGTTTGGTTTCCCCTTTGGATACCATATTAGTAAAATCTTAATTCAAACTTTTAAATTAAGTTTACTGAAAATGCCCAGTTTGATTTATTGCTATTTTATATGAGCCTTAAAAAGCATTAATTAATATATTTATTCATACAACTGGTAACACACATTGGGGGACAGAATGCCCCCCATATCCTTAGAACTGCTTACCATAGTGAGTAAAAGTATCTGTAGGTGATTTTTGGAAGGCTTGTCTCAGCGATGTAGTTGAATCACTGAATCCAAAAGAATTTTTGATCCCAATTTGATCCAATGACCTCGTGAAAAAGGGTACTAAATTTTAAATGTATAATCAAAATAAGATAGTTACCAATGTGCCTCTCCGATTGAGCCATCAATATAACCAGAGCTAAGCCCACTGTTTTCAGATATTCCCTTACCAACACCTTGGACTTGGAAAAGCATGCTCCTTAGTGAGCATGATTCAGTAAGAGACTTAGAAATCAATTAATGAAGAGTGTGTATCTACAAAATTCTAGTATATTTATCAGAAAAACACCCCTCTATGAAATAATAACTTTTTTCACCTCCCCAGGGAGTTTCTTATTTTGTAAACCAAGCAAAAAAATTTCTAGCAATAGACTATAAAAAATATTTGCTTTTGCTTCCCATGTCTTTACTGTAATATTTTTCCTAAATTTTAAAAAGAATACTGTTTAATACAATGTTATCTCTTATCAAATATTCATCTTAAATTACACTTATTTTATTTCACTTCCCTGAGTATAAATTATATATAATATATTTACAGATATAGAATATATAAATTGCAGACAGTATACATTATGTATCTACATATGTATATGTGTGTACACATATATTTATGTGTGTATATAAAATATAGGAATCTATGTGGTGTAAAAACCTGTGTGCCTAATTTATGACATATTGAGCCCTATATTAAGTTCTTTGCATTCATTATTTCAATGAATCCTCACAGTGCCCTATAATGCAGGTAATGCTAATTTCCTCATTTTCAAGATGAGAAAAGGGAGGTGTAGAGGGTTTGAATAAATAACCCAAGGTTGCACAGAGGCAGGAATCAAACCCCAGTCACACTCTTAATCACAATGCCTTAAGTCCTCTTCTAATTTTCTAGTATTTCTAAAAGCCAAAATCAAATCTTAAAGGGGATAGTTTAGACATTTACCTCAGTAACTGACCAATTAGTTTAACAAATTCCTGTAGAACTGACCAGAGAATGTTGAGGCCAATGTAGAGTTGTGTGAACCTTAGGGACCTGGAAAGGAAATAACTCCTTTATGGGGAACAGTCACCTCCTGGTTCTTGCTGGAAATGTCCAGAGTGGCTAGATATATCAATCCCAGATGGCAGGCCAGAAATCAAGATTTTTCAGTGAAAATTTCAGATATTACAATTTTTGTCTAATAATTAAATTTAAAACATAAATAGCACTCTCATCATGTCAAACAAAACAAATATATAGGAAGAAAACAAGAATTGCCTTAATTTTTAAGATCAGCCAAAGCCAGACATTGCAGGTTGTGTTCCAAACATACACAGACTCTGAGTCAGAAATTTGTATGCAGGAATTTTATTGGGGCTATTCTTGGGATCAACATCTCCGCAATTGTGATTGATATATTTGTCATCTACCAATCATGTATTACTGTTTCCCATTATTTGATTCTTTGATTCTCAAAATTTTATATTCCTCAACTCAGTGGCATGATCGTAGCTCACTACAACCTCTAACTCCTGGGCTCAAGTGATCCTTCTGCCTCAGCCTCCCAAGTAGCTGAGACTACAGGTGTGTACCACCATATCCAGCTAATTTTTTAATTTTTTGTTGGGATGAGATCTTCTTATGTTGTTGCTTAGGTTAGTCTCAAACTCCTGGCCTCAAGCGATCCTCCCACCTTGGTATCCCAAAGTGCTGGGATTACAGGCATGAACCACCACCTGCAGGCCCTCAAACCTGATATTAGGTGCTTGTTATAAATGCAAATACTGGGACCCACATCAGGAAGTTTTGATTCTGTATATAAACTGAGATGGAGACCAGTTATGTAAATTTTTATATGTATGCAGGTGATTCTAATGATTTTAATATTTATGCCAGATATTTATAGAGCAGTTTGAGAAACAGTGACCTAAAAGAGATACATAAAAATATAAATTGATATATTTTCTTCAGGATATGGGTCATGTATTACACAGTCTTTTGTGAAGTCCTACTTATAATACTTATGATAAGTAAGTAGAACTTACTGCTATTTTATTTAGCAATTATTATATGAGAACAAAAGAAACACAAATTATTTTGTGAACCATGGGACAGTTTATAAGTGAAATTATATTTTAACTAATCAAAATTATTTTTGAAAACTTCTGACATGCTAAGCTCCTATAAGCCCATATTTCAGCATTTTAATGCTGCCTCAAGACTTGGTTAATTGTGTTGGGCTATCTTGTCTCTAAAGCATTAAATAGTGGCAAAGCTGTGTAAACTTTAAATGTAATTTTTCAACCAATGCTTATGAAATTTCATATATTATCAAAAATGCAATAAATTTCTTTATTATAAGATATATCTGTTTCCCTTAGCTTTAATTGCACATCTGACCTGTGTCTAATAGCATCTTAAAAACCATAAAAGAGAAGAGTAAGCGTTATACTTCTACAGAACCTGGTTTTTCTAGCTACATTCTTAAATATATTTACTAAATATGAAAGGGAATTGTTTTTCTCCCAAGTGAAGTAAAATTGTACTACAAATCATTTTGTGCTAATGATTGTATTCTTTTAAAATAGTCAAGCATATTTACTCTCTAATCACTTTGCCTATCATTGTAATATAATGCTAATTTTAAAGAATTCTCTTTTGGAATGAAAGAACTAATATACTGAATCTTTACTCGAATTTTACTTATATATTAAAATGCTCTGCTGAGCTTTTGTTAAATTTGCAGTATATTCCAACATGTTGAAGCTTCTTAGTGTTAAAATATTACATTTATTAAAGTACTTCTGAGTAAAATAAAACCAGGCATGAAAATATAATATCAGATACTATTTCCACAGTTTCACAAGGAGGTTAGCTAATCAATGATATGGATCAGTGATTTCTGTTCCTTAAATGAGCAACTCATTAATACTAGCACAAAATACCAGCTAGAGATTTTCCCAGCATGTCACGTCTTTAACACATTGACTGCCGTGTGATTTGTAGTTAATTCAGGCTAGTTGTGAGCCCGGGGTCGCATGAAGCAAAACCCTGCAGTTGGTGCGTGAAAATCTTACTTGTTGATGTTCTTATTGTTACAATTAATATTGACAATTTAATTTTAAAAACATGGATTGTGTTACATACAACTCTCACACAGTAAACAAGAAAAAATAACAAATTAGAAAGGATCATTTTGTTTTAATAAAACACTGGGGCCCCAGGAAAAAAAAAATTTTTCTAGTGTGGCAATGTGTTAATTATCTATCATACTTTCTTATTGAAATATTTTATCTAATTTAATACTAAATATATAAAAAATATGTACTAGTAAGTGAGCCTTATCATAGAACATTTATTTTTCAGCTTACCACATAAATTGAAAAAAATTATGAAATAAACTATTTTATTGGTTTATGTGAATTTATAATTATTAGTGATTGGTTACTAAAGTAAATATTATTCAAATATTTGATTGTTAATATGTGTAATCTCTCAGGAAATCTTGTTAAATCTACTCTTAATATATTTATTTTATATATACATATATATATACACACACGCACATAGGTATATATATATACTTACATATGATAAAATCTGACCACTTTGTTTACTTTCTTGGCATTTCTTTTCTCTATTACCACAAACTTTCCTGAAGGATCTGTGTTGTTCTACACTTGGCGTTTTACAGCTGGTTTTCAAACACAGCAGCTACGTCCTTTGTGAAGCACAGACCCTTCTCCTCTGCTGAGAAAGCTGCTGTGACTCCCCATCTCACTCAGAGGAAGAGTGAAAGTCTGCCAGGCCTTACGTGATCTGCTTCTTATCCCCATGCTTGAGCTCTCTTGCCTCATCTCCTGGTATCATCCCCCCTTACTCAGGTATTCCAGCCATGCCAGTCTCTGCTGGTACGTAACACACACCAGAAATTTTCCTACCTTTGGAACTTTTTTCTAGCTAGCCCCACTACTTTAGAATTACCTTCACCTGATATCTGTTTGGCTACCTAACTCACCTTCCTCAAATCCTTGTTCAGACCCTACATTCTCATTGAGAAATTTCCTGACAACTTTACTTAATATAACAACTTGTAACTTCTGGACATTCCTGACCCCTTTACCCTATCCTACAGTTTTGTTTTGTTTTGTTTTTCTTTCTAGAGCACTTCTCACCTTCTACACTATCCAGTTTTCTTAGATGTTAGCTTTATTGTCTTTATTCTGCAGAATGTATGCTTCATTAGGATGGATATTTCCTTGACTTTATTTCCCTAACACTTACAAGAGTGGTGCCAACATATGAAGCCCTTAATAAAAATTAGTTGAACTGAATTGAATTACAACTTGTGATATCAGTAAGAAGATAAATTATTAAATGTATATTACTTATGCTTAAAAGTTTAAGTCTGAATTTAAGTGACAGCAAATATTCAGAGGTTTAAAACACCAGAAAAATTAGTTATATTTATTCAGAAAATGCCACTGTTTTTTCTATGTCAGCCACAGAAATAATCTTCCGATTCTAGAATTTTAGATAACATTAAAATTAAGAAAATATTTTTTAAAAAAGAAGAGCTGACAAGTCATTCATACTTCCCTTTAAAGTTTTTTTTTTTTTTTTTTTTTTAATGAAACTACATGATGTTCAATAGCCAATCTCATTATGGCATCATTGCCATAAGGTTAATGACATAGACAAAAAAAGCTAAATCAATGACAACAAAAATATAAACAGTTTACTTTTATCTCCACTATTTCTTAAAAGCAGTTGTGTTTAAAAACTGTAAAAGCTGAAAATATGATTGGAAAAGTAATGATATCTTTTACTTTTGTTAAAAATGCACTAATTCTAACATTTTCTGTTTTTTATTTCTTTTTTTCATATCTGGTGAAAATTACATCAAGAAATTGTACTTACCTGCAAACCTGCCCTTAGATACTATGAATTGGTGAACTCATTGACTTCAAAATGCCTGGTTCCAAGTAGCTTCTTTCTCATTCCCTACATATCTTTCACTTTCTCACCAAGCAGATGGCAGCATAGTGGCAAGCTACGGAGACACACAGGCCAAGTTATTCTGCCACGCACTGAAAACTGTGCTAGAATTTGTGGGCAAAATAGAAGCAAGAGTAGGAAACTAACACTTTTTGAGAGCCATATTATATACCAACCACTGTGTTAGTGTTTTCATATACATTATTTCATTCAAGAAATCCTTGAATTAGCAAGAGAGATATATTAACACATAGGAGTACAGTGTGTCTTATAAGTACATTTTTCTTTTGAGAAGGGTAATGCCATAATTGGATTAGTCATTCGAGCTTCATGCAGTTTAATATTTTGATCAAAAGAAAATGGTAGAGCATTCCAGATATAGAAAATTATTATGAATGTGAGAATGAGAGCTATGATTATTGGATGGCTGACCTGAAGAAGGATGAAGAGTTCCAGCTCATATGTAACCTCATTAAAGAGGCCACTTCATCTCTTTGTGTAACTAATGACTCTCCAAGGGATTCCTAAGCCAGCTGTGATGGCAGCAGGAGCCAGTTTCACATATCGTAGGTGCTAGACATGACCAAGGATTTCTGTCTTTATAACAGCTGAAGGGGTTGGGGGTGGGTTGGGTTGATGTGGA
>CAUYSK010016909.1:0-41579 GCA_963575035.1 Avahi laniger | reverse complement strand
TGGGCTGCTGAACTTGGTCTTCCACTTCTCAAAGTCCTTCTTGTACTCCCTGTCACTCTGGATCTTGGCCACGTGCATGGACCACATCATCTTGGGGTCATCATGGATGGCTCGGGCCCCAATGTGGTGGCCAAGCTGCTTTCGAAAGCCTTCTTTGTACTTGTACTGAAGAAAAAAAATGCCTCTTATTCCTTTCAAGATTAACCTGTGTTGCCATCTTTATGGCAAGTTACAAAGCACATTAACTCTAAATATTCTACTAAGCTTAGAGAGTTTTTCGATAAGAAACATTAAAGGCTAAATTCGGCTACAAATTCCATACATAATAAATGCATCCTTGATCTTATCCCCATTCCACACTGCATATCTAGCATCATTTTGCTCTGTTTTAATGCTACCCCTTAGATTTTGTTCAATTTAAAATTAAATTGAGACTGCTTTGAAGAGATAAATTGCAATCAAATCAATATCAACAGGGGATAAAGTCTTACTTCGCTGGCGATTTCCCGGGAGGCTTTCGCTGCTTTGATTGGTATGGCATCGACAGGAAGATCGTAACCTTTTTTCTTCAGCTCCTCATAACCCATTCGGTAGAGTTTCTGTTAAGACATGAAGAAATCACTTTGGGAAAAACTGTTCTCCATAGACAAATGCAGCATAATGAATTTAACGTGCTAAAAATGTTAAGAGTCCATGAGAAGAGTATCTGTGCTCTAGAATACACTAATGTAATTGGAAATTATGCCCATTGATTGCTAATGATCCTGTTTTAAATTTTAAAGCTCTTCAGTTACCCAGATTGAAACTGAATGTCAGCTCTTCCCGAATACAGTCACACATTGCTTAAGGACCTCGACGTGTTCTGAGAAACGCATCCTTAGGTGATTTCATCATCGTGTGAACATAATAGAGCGTACTTACACAAACCTAGACGGTATAGCCTACCACACATCCAGGCTGTATGCCATAGCCTATTGCTCCTAGGCTACAAACCTGTACAGCATGTTACTGCACTGAATACTGCAGGCAACTGTAACACAACGGTAAGTATTTGTGTATCTAAACATAGAAAAGGTACAGTAAAAATACGGTATTATAATCTTATGAGACCACTGTTGTACACATGGACAGTTGTTGACTGAAATGTTGTCATGTGGTGCATGACTGTTCTTTTGAGAATCAGGCAGGATTAAACTGACAGAGAAATGAAATGAAATACTATTTAGGTGCAATTTTCCAAGTAACAGTGAAGGTTTTGTTAGTTTTGTTAGAAAAAAGCAATGCTTTTCCATCTACTTCCTCTAGCGGGGAAAAATCACACCTAAGCGGCTATCTCTTCCCTGCAGTTAATGCATTGTGAAATAGTGTCTGTATCACAACACAGGGCCAGCCAAAATAGAATCCATATCTGTAGGTAAGATATATAGTACTTCATAATTTCTAAAATTCAAGGTATTTTGAAGAAAATTTAAATAATGAATAAAAAGGCTTAAGTGAAATAATTTGTTTCTTCAGATTTGTGACACAATAAAATAATTGAGAATATAATTTAAATTCACTTTTATCCAGAAACCAGATTATTTAAAATGCCTATTGATCTTGGACTTGTGTTTATAATTTAGTCTTTTGTAGCATTTTACTTTAATTAATACATTCTTTAATATTAAAGTCATTCTATTAGAGTTTAGAATTTGTTTTTAAAATGTTTAATTTTTATATCTGTAAGTTTCAGGAGTTTATGCTATGATGATAATAAAAATAAAAGTGAAATTCTCCTGCATGGTTTTGTATGCTTACTCATCCAAAATTTCATTGAGTGTCTGCTATATGTCAGGTACAATGCTGGGTAAGCAACTGCAGATTCAATCAGAATTGTCTCTGCCTGAAAGGAGTGCCTGGTCCAATTGGGGAGAGTGATACAAACCATTACACATTATATGTGTAATAACGGACTGCAAGGAACAGAGAATATGACTTCCAACTCTGCCTGAGATGCGGAGTGTCAACATTGTGATGTTCAATCTGAAGGCCACTAAATAAGAAATCTAAGTCTCATGTAGTTTATTAATTAAAAGAACTTCCAAACAACTTCACTGACTTAGAAGCAATTAAAGCGAGCACTCTGAAAACACATGCTGAATTTGGAAACTTACATCACTTGTGTTGATTAAGTTTGCTTTAGCCAGAACAATGTCAGGTGTATCAGGCATGATGTGGACCTGAGTCTTGTCCTTGTCCCAAGCTTCTCTATAAAGTCTCTAAAACGAGAAAGAGAAACTTTTCAGTGGTATTGTTAGATTAGTGAATGACATAGTTGACTTCAAAAAGAATTACTGAATTCATCTGAATTAAACATCATACAGAATTGGTAACATAAACAGACAACATAAGCAGAAAATAGATGCATTCTTTCTTGACTTATCTGGGACATAATTGCCTTTCAAAGTATACATTAGGGCTTATCTTTTCAAAGTTAAGATAATCCTGTCTATAAGAAATCAACCCAGGTGATTGGAGCCTTTCCCAACATTATCAAATGGAACGGAGTTCTCCATCTTGTGGGTTGTAAAATCCCCCTCAGTGGTTAATTAGGAGATAGCCCTGGCCTTCTCAAAAGATAACTTATTGAAAGTATGCCTAGAAATTAAGGAGTCTCATTTCCTATGTGGCTTACTATTTACTGTTATACCTCATGATTATTTTAGAGGATTAGGATTTGAAAATTTATCAAAATCTCTTGGCTATCCCAGAGCCATCCTTATGTCTGTCTTCAACAAATGACAAAGGGACCCAAAAGAAAATCTCATTGATTTACTAAAACTGGGAGGTGGAAATCTGATGAAAAACATAATATTTCTACACTGTCAGAAAATATTACAGCCAGATAACTTAACAATTACAAAGGATAAAATGGTTACTTGTTAGTGAAGGAACATGACAATATCGTTTTAACCAAGTGATCAAAGTTAAAATTATCTTTTTTTTTTTTTTTTTGAGACAGAGTCTCACTCTCTTGCCTAGGCTAGAGTGCCATAGCGTCAGCCTAGTTCACAGCAACCTCAAACTCCTGGGCTCAAGCAATCCTCCTGCCTCAGCCTCCCGGGTAGGTGGAACTACAAGCATATGCCACTGTGCCTGGCTAATTTTTTCTATTTTTTAGTTGTTTGGCTAATTTATTTCAATTTCTAGTAGAGATGGGGTCTCGCTCTTGCTCAGGCTGGTCTCGAACTCCTGAGCTCAAGCAATCCTCCTGCCTCGGCCTCCCAGAGTGCTAGGATTACAGACGTGAGCCACTGTGCCCGGCCTAAAATTATCAATAATGGGACAAATTGACATCCTGTGCTTCCTGATATGAGGTACTGAGGAAGACATGTGTGAAATCCTGCTAAAAATACATAATCTGAATCTAATCATGAGTACACACTAGAAAACCCAAACTAGGGAAATTCTACAAAATAACTAGCCTATACTCTTGACAAATGTCAAGGACTTGGAAGACAAAGAAATAGTAAGAAACCAGTACAGAGTAAAGGAGACTAAGGACATGGCAAGTAATGCAATGTGTGGTCTTGGATTAAATCCCAGACCAGAGAAAATTATTTTCTTTTGCTATAAAGGACATTAGTGATAAAATCAAATAAATTTTGTAAACTAGTGTTGCAGACTAGTGGACTAGTCAAAATTAAATTTGTGATTATGATCATTGCACTGTGATTATGTAAGAGAATGTTTTTATTTTCACACTGAAATATTTAGGGGTGGGGGCACCATGAAGCAACTTACTTTCTCATATAGATATATAGATGTAGACATAGATATGAAAGAGAAAGAAAGACAGAGAGAGGGAAAGATAGAGAAAGCAAATGTGGTAACATATTTACATTTGGGGAATACGGTTGAAGAGGGGTGTGTCTGTGTGTGTCTGTGTATACACACATACATATGAATTATATATACTACTTTTTCAACTTTTCTGTATGCCTGAAATTATTTCAATATAAAATTTTTAAAAATTTCATTGATTTCTTGGACTTGTCTATGTCCCTTTGAGGCATACAATGTGAGATGTGTGGTGGAGTTGGCACTTTTTTCTTCCTGAACATGATTACTACAGTGCATATAACTCAGAGAAGCTAATTAAGACCTTCAGGACCAAAACAAAGCAAGGCTGGTTAATCTCCTTATACATTTATCCCAATCCTTCACTAACCTTTCTGATTAAGTAACATCAGAGTTTCTCAACCTTATAACCATTGCTATTGTACACTGGGTTCCTGCTTGTGGAGGGCTGCCATGTGCATTTTAGGATATTTGGCAGTGTCCCTGGCTTCTACCTACTAGATGCCAGTAACATGTCACCCCCAAGTTGTGAAAGCTAAAAATGTTTCTAGATGTTGCTAAATGTCCCCAGTGGGACAAAACTGTCCCTGGTTGAGAACCACTAAGCTAGGCCATTTTTTCAATGGCATGTACCACTTTCACTCTATGGACCACAGAGAAAATGCTAATATTATTTGTACTGGGCTAGATGCATTGGTCTATTCAAAAGGAGAGACAGCAGGCTCGAGGACCCCAGGTGGCCCAGGTTCTGCCTAGCTGTCCTGAGGCCTGAGTGGATCAATATTTCAGCATTCCTGAAACTAGAGCACTCTTGGGAATTCTGTCCTGGGGCATTTATGTTGATAAACTTTATGACCCATGATTTCTCTCTTTGCCACCTTATTAGTTCATAGCTTTTTCTCTCCTGTTTCATGGCGAGAAAAGAAACGGATTCTAAGAAAGGGAAAATATTAATATTTTGCACAAATATCTTGCCTTCTTAGTCTGTTGGATTCAAACTGCCATCATAAAAACAATAAAAGAACAAACGAATACTTAGACATTCGAAATGAAGCTGACAGGTCAGCATTTACTATACACTCTGGAAATGTACAGTAAATGCTTTCAAAAGTTCAGTGAGGGATTGGTTGGGAAGAGAGCAGCTACAATTTACTAATACTTACTATAAGCTGATTATGGGCTTATATATTAGTTTAAAAACTTCCTATATATGATATATAAAATAAATAGCATATTACATATGGTATATATAGTTAGATCCTCCTAAGACCCAGATAATAAGACTACTATATATGTATTTAAGCTTTCTTACCAGCTCCAGAACCTCACTGCTCATAATTCAACTTTCTGTAATGTTTAGGGTTAGGCTTTTAGCTGGGCAATGATGAGTAAATCTTTCCCTTCTTTGCACAGAATTACTCCACACTGCTATCTTTCATTTACTTTATTCAATAAATATTTATTAAGCACCTACTATGTGCTAGACACTGATGTCAGTGCTGGAGAAGAAAGTAAGTTGATTATGGAATGTATATTTGTTTACTGTGACATAGAATTATCAAGTTATTTTGATTCAGTTAAATTAAATGCATTATAATCATTTGGTAGAAAATACACTCTATTACATATCCACTGTGCCTGTAGAAGATGCTCAGAATCTTTCCCCCTCATACACTCTACCCTAAGCAAAAAATTTGGGTCTTTCATGCCCTCAGGTTTCAAAAAAAGAATGTTCAATAATTTTCTCATTACATTCTGGTTAAATAAAAAAACAAATAAATAAGCTTTGGGTGACAACAATCAACAATAACCTATTTTTACATGATTCAGTGTATTATAGTTGATAATTCAAATAAAGCAACTCAATAGAAACCATTATGCTGTTCTGTGTGATGCAATGCTTTGCTATTCTTCTCACTAACTCAGTAAATGTTATTGAGGCACTCAGGTAGCAGGCACTATAATCTATTTTATTCATTTCCAAAGTTACTCACATCACTCCTATTTTTGGCATTGGTCTTTGCCAGAACTATGTCCATAGCATCAGGAATGCTGGTGAACTTGTTTTTGTCTGGAGGCTGACGATATTTCTTCTCACTGATGATTTCTGAAGCACGCTTATTTTTTTCTGCCTCCAAAGAACCCAGGGGACTCCATCCTATGCCTCTCAGCCACTCAAGGTCAGACTTATACAAATTCTGTGAAAAGACAAAGCAAGCCATCAAAATCCCATTTTCCTCTGGGCCCTTGACTCAAGTGATTTGCTGCATTACAAACAGATGCACGTTAGATTTTCAACAATAATTCCTCTTCGTAGTTTCTGCATCTCTACGACTAAATGGCTACCCATGTGAAATATGAAGTAATATACGAACTATTGAATTTAATAGAAACTGACCTCACTTTGTAGTTCATAAACTTTCTTAGCTTGAATAACATCGTTCTGATCAGGCAGGCACGTCCAGCGGTGTAAGTAGTTCTTATAGTCCACATCACTAACCAAGGCCTGACATTTCTTGGCCAGCACCACTCCCAACATGTCCACAGGGCTGGAGAACTTGGTTTTCCACTTCTCAAAGTCCTTTTTATATTCTCTTTCGCTCTGCATTTTGGCTACATTCATGGACAACACAAGCTTTGGGTCATCTTCCAGACTCCGGAATCCAATATGGTGGCCGAGTTGCTTTCGGTAGCCTTGTTTGTATTTAAACTGAAATTAGGGGAAACATAGTTCTTTTATTGACATAAATGAAGGCTAAGTTAATCTCATTTTGCTTTGTTTTCACATTTATTTTCCAAAACTGAAATGAGAGAAGGTATGTCTATGCTAACTTAGTAAGAAATGTTTACTTACTTAAACAAGCAAGCCTTATTTAAGTGAAGGCTTCAAAAAAAAAAAAAAACAAAAAACTGAATGTAGTTGAGTATCAAGAAAGCTTATAATAAGAAATCAATTCCAGCTACAGGCACAAATATATGCTTAGACCACTATACAATTCATCCATGTATCAAAAAAACCACTTGTACCCCCTAAATCTACTGAAATTAAAAAAAGAAATATATGCTTGGATATGCCGGACATTATGTATGCTGACTTTAGAGTAGCATTTAATAAATCTCTTGTGATATTTTTATGAAAATGATATCCTTATGGGAAAATATATGGGCTGAATGACAGAAAAATTAGGAAGATACATGATTCAGTGAATAGACCTAATAGTGTAGAATTATTTATTAAACAAAAGGATTCTTAGTGGTTTGCCATATGGTTATGTCATATAACCTTGTCCTGTTTGGGATCTATATCTTGCATGAGCAGTAGTTCAAAATAGCTAAATATGTTAGATTAGAAAGAAAATTCCACCAGAGCTCAACATATTACCAAATGGGTCGAAATGACTACATAAGTTTAAGAGAGTAAAAATAAAATCTAGTATTTAAATTCAATTGAGAAAAATTACATTAGTACCGGATGACAATGACAATAGTAATAATAATGACTGTAATTATAGCATTTATTTGATGTTAGGTACTAAACACATATTATACCTCACAGAAGTGGATTCTACACTCTCATGAGATCCAGCTTCATGGTTATTTATATATAAATACTCAAGGGTTTAAGTGGACTATAACCTCAATATAAGCAATTGGACAAAATTGCTTATAACAAAGTAGTGCCATAGATTCTGTATGGGGAACAGATATGCTCCTGTATCAAGAAAACAAGACTAAATTTTGAGGCACTCTATTTTGAGAAGAGTTTTGAAAAAATAGGATGAATCACAAATAGAATGATCAATATAAAACTAAAACCAAAGGAGGACAAATAAGAAACTTAAAATGTTTGAAGAGATGTCAAATGGAAGGGGAAATAAGCCACTTCACGGAGTTGAACATAGCCATAGAGCTGATCAGTAAAATATTTAGATAAAATATACTTTATTTAAATAAAATATCTACTTTCTTTAGATAAAGTATTCACAGACTCTTGGGATGGAGAGAAGGTAGGGCACTGAGAGGGAGATTCAATTAAATAACTTTTATGTTATCTTCTAAGATCTATGATTCTAATTTGTCAAATTAAGTACTCATAAAAATAGTTTTAATTTTGGGGGATTTTATAAATATAAGAACATTTGAAATTGACAGGAGATACAATCTTTACAATGGTGCTGAAGTTCACTCACAGTTAATTTAATTTTAGAGTAAGATTTCAAAATGTTCTAACTAATGGGTCCACATGAAATAAAAGTTAGGTGCTATCAAATGTTGGGGTGTTAGGAAATTACCGATGCTTTTTCTTCAATTTCTAAACGATCTTTAGCATACAATACTAAATGGAAATGAGTTTATTTTCTGAGGAACATTCAAGCATCATTATTGCCTTAGGTTCATCACCTTGTCAACTCATTTTAATGAGGGATTGACCTATAAGCCAGAGAGTAATAATATATCATCAAATTAACTTTCCAACATTTCTGGAATGCCACAAATTAATTGAATTAGATAGAATCTTCCCTTATATCCTTAGAATTTATTGTCAGATTCTGTCTTTAGGCACTCTTTCTCTCCACTCTGTACTTGACTTATTATCTGGCCATTTGAATTTGTTCTAAAATAGACAAGGAGAAAACAGGAAAATCATTTTCAGGCAAAGTAGGGAAGAAGCAAAATCTCCGGTTTCTTTGTAATATCCTAAAATGCAGCATCTTAGTATAATGGATCATCTTAGAGGTCCTCTAGCCCAACCTCTACTCATGAAGCTCCTTTTTATATTCGAAGGGTGAGGAAGAAGAGTGAATTCTGGGTAAACCAAGAGGGTAAGAGAAAATGAAGGGAACATTACATCTTGAAAGGTAAAGCTTATCTATAAAAATAGTTACCAACATTACCAACATTAAGTTACCTGATTCAGATAAAAATATATCCTTTCGGAAGTCAAATTAGTACTTACATCACTAACAATGTCTCTTGAAGCTTTGGCCAGCTGTACAGAAATTGCATCGACTGGGAGATCGTAGCCTTTCTTCAAAGCTTCTTCCCATCCAAGTTTATAGAGTTTCTGAAATTTAAAGAAATTCTTTAGCATTATTCTGTGGATATAAAAAATCCCAATAGATTACTTAGCAAAAGTTTACCCAGAGAGTGGATATCAGATTCTAAGGTCATCTATCTTATCTTTAAAAAGATATGGATAAAAACAAAATGGGATGTTTAAGAGTAGAAAAAGCACTGACTCAGCATCATATGACCTGGCTTTAATTTTTTTGGCTCTAAGACTCCCTGGGGGTAGATCTGAGCACGGCCTCTACTGTTCAGAAACAATATGGTCACATCAGGTATATCAGATACCCTTCTCCCTACTGATAAGTACAGTCTGGACTCACTATTTTGAATACAGATATTAAGATAATTCATAACAAAAATAAAATTAGGTCACAAAATTTTAATTATCTAAGAGGTAAAAGTAATAGATGATAAAATGTCTTTTATAAGTTGTAATAAATGAGTTAAATCTTCCAGAGTCAAATCCATTCAACAGATGTATGAGTGTTAAAACCATTAAAATAAAATAGTTAATAGTCATCCAGTAGTTTCTATATGCCAGGCACTGTGCTGAGAACCTTACATGAAATTTCTCATTTTGTCCTCATGACACTCCAATGTCACAGGTACTTTTATGGTCCCAATTTTAGGGATGAGGAAACTGAGATTTAGACAGGTAAGTGATTTGCCCGATATCATACAATTCATTAATGGCAAAGCTAAAACTCATCCCAGGTCTGTTTGATGCAATATTTATTTATTTATTTTATTTAATAGAGATGGGGGTCTCCCCTTGTTGCCCAGGCTGGACTTGCACTCCTGGGCTCAAGGGATCCTCTTGCCTCAGTCTCCCGAGTAGCTAGGACTCCAGGTGTGTGCCACTGCACCCAGCTGTTTAATGCAAATTTTTTCTCAACAATTATTTATGGATCTCCTACTTTGTACCAAGCATAATGAGCGCAGAGAGAAACAAAACTGACAAAGTATCTGCCTCCATGGGGCATACAGCTGTAGCTGAAGCCCTTGCTCTTAACCACTGTGTTTTGCAACATTCCTGAGCTGACCAGTGAGTCATTCACATTCTCTGCTTTGCTTCAGCATTCTATCAGTTATTCACTATTACATCTTTCTGCAAGTTTAATAAGTTTCAAGGAAAAACTTAAAAGCAATTTTTATGTAGCTTTACCTGACTATACAGTGCTTGATTCTGCTTGGCTTGTAAAATATCTGGTGTATCAGGCATCACGTGAATCTTGGTTTTATCTTTATTCCAATCAATAGTATATAAATGCTAGGAAATGAAAAAAAGACATACAAAGTTTGAATAACTGTTTAGGACAAACAGGAAAGATATATATATATAAAATACTTGAATGCACTTAATTTTAAGTAGTAAATAGTAACTAAAGTAGCATATAATTCAGAAAAGACACTAAAAGCAAACTCAAATTTTTAAAAATAATCTTTTCAGTATTTTCTATCTTCTAGAATGGATTAAAGTACGTAAGATATAATAACTAAAAATATAAATAATTTCTAACCCAATTAGAAGGGCAAGAGAAGAAAAAGTTAGAGGTGGGCAGGAAAAGAAAATGGTACAGGGGAATGATCTAGAACTGTTTGCCACTGTCTAGGAGTGGTGGACCCAAATTAAATTTCCCAAACAACAAGCAGAGCCTGCTAGCCTTTTGTCACTTGGGAGCTATGTAGAAGGGCAACTGTTCTCTCTACCTTGTTCATGGTGTGTGCATTCTGCTTGGCAAGCACCATGTCCATGGAATCAGACAGCTTCTTAAACTGGAAGTTGCTAGGGTGCTGGCGGTATTTCTGATCACTGGCGTACTCAGTTGCTTTCCTGGCCTTCTCCACTTCTAGGGAGCCGGCTGGACTCCAGCCAAGCCCTTTGTACCAATCGTTGTAGTCTTGTTTATACTCATTCTATAAAGAGAAGAAGCAAATTCTACCTTATTTTATCAATTTAGAAGGAAAAGTATGGCACGTAAGACTATATTCTCTTTCCATGCTGGGATTCCAGCCACCGTGCAAATAGAGGAGAGCCTTACATCACTCTGTATGTGATTCATGTTCCTGCTCAGCTCGATGCTCATTGCATCCGGGAGGAGGATGTATCTGTGGATCAGGTGCTTGTAGTTAGTGTTGGTGATGTTGGCTTGGGCATCCTTGGCGGCCGTGACGCTGAGCATGTCAGCAGGGGTGTGGTAGCTGGTCTTCGTCTTCTCGTAGTTTTTCTTGTACTCCCGATCAGATTGCATTTTAGCCACTTCCATGGAATGGACTAATTTTGGATCATCCTTAAGGCTGCGGAAACCAACCATTTTCCCCCTCTCCTTTTCATAATTGTACTTGTATTTATACTGCGAAGAAAATATGAACATGTATACAGAGCAATTCCTTTGAATAAAAATCATTTTAGTGTTAATATTCTGTATTTCACAAAAAGTAATAATCTGTATAGAGCTCTACAGTTCACAAAACATGTTTTTCACATTTACCTATGTAATGTGATTTTCACAACTATACCTCATTAGGTGGATAGCAAAGTTCTTATTACTGTCCCCATTTGACAGATGTGTAAGCTGAGACCCAGCAAGGTGAGTGACTTGCTGAGGTCACTAAGGATTAGAACCCAGATCTTGTGATGATGCACCACACTGAGTCATGCTCATACTCTGTTGTTAGTGCTAAAGAGGCCTTTAGTAGATAATAACACAAAAAAATGAGAGAAAAAGGCAAAATGTTCTAAGCATTTTAATGCTGCCCCGAGAAAGCATCCAGCCAGTCATTTACTGATGAGAACTTACGAGGTATATGGTATGATTTTAGAGTAGCTTTGTATTTGTGGAGCTTCTTTTCTTTTAAGACTCTCTAAACTGCTAGAATGGGGAAGAAATTTCACTATTTATCATCCCAACTTTCTTCTACAGAGGGGAGATCATGGTGTGTGGAAAGCTTCTTACTCTGCCGGTCTCCTCGTGGGGTTGAGTGTACACGTTAGGGCGCAGGAGCTGGGAGAGCTGAGTTACTGCCGTGGGATAGAGGGAGAAGAATCTGGGATGGGCTGGATAAGTGTGGAAGATGAAGAGCAGAGATGGAAGAGGAGAGAGAAAGTAAAGCTGGGGAAGGAAGGAGTGGCCCACAAATGAGTGCCCTGAAATATGTTCTCCACCCAAGGACCCTGAGTCATTAAATGCTCCCTGTGAGAGGATTTGTTGTGGAAACAAGCA
Source organism: Avahi laniger (assembly GCA_963575035.1). Classification (NCBI taxonomy): domain Eukaryota; kingdom Metazoa; phylum Chordata; class Mammalia; order Primates; family Indriidae; genus Avahi; species Avahi laniger. The sequence goes on along the minus strand of CAUYSK010016909.1, from coordinate 29,445 downwards.
AATGAAAGAATTGAGTTTCACCAGGTGATGTGTTACAACAGTGACGTGCTGGTACACTAGCTTTCTCGGGGAAGGGGAAGCCCTAACTGGCAGTGTTTGCCAATTTCTGTGGTGAAAAAGCTCCCACCATAGCTGATGTCAGGCTACCAGTGGCTTAACAACCGGTTTGCAAAATTCCTAATTATTTAACTATCAGCTGTCATGAGCCCCAACGACGAGCACCCCAGCACACCATTGCATGAGACATCCGGTTAGGAAGTCAGATCTGAAGAGGCAGCAGGCTAGAATAACATAAGCCTTTCACCAAGAAAACTGGGTGCCTCCGCTTTTGGCAGAGCCCCTCTGGCTGTCAGATACCTTGCTCAAGAGCATGCCCTTCCCTGCTCAAGAGATGGCCACATCCAAGGACTCATCAAAGTAGGGGGACAAAGGGCTGGCCATTTCAGCTCAACACAGGACACTTCTAACAGGCAACACTTGAGAGCCCGCCGTGGGATTGGCGGAGGCTTTGTGGGGTTTTGGATTTCTCTAAGCTATAGCCTTGGTGACAGAGTTCAAGAAAAATGTGGCCAGCTCTCATGAGCCAAGGAGCTGACATCTATGAGGATCAAAATGTGGTTAGCAATCTGTTTTTTTCCAAAATACCAGAGAAAACACAAAAGCAAGGCTACCAAGTATTCACAGGGCAGAGTGAGACACACTTTTTTCCCTATTTTATCTGCTCAATGTTTCTAGAACTCAGCCCTTATTATTTCGGTCAGTTAGAAACCCCTGGCCAGGTGACCACTTTCCTGCGGACTTACGTCACTTGCGATGTCTCTCGAAGCCTTAGCAGCTTTGATGGGAATTGCGTCAGTTGTGAGATCGTAGCCTTTCTTTCTAGACTCTTCCAAAGAAAGTTTGTAGAGTTTCTGTAAAGAGAGGCAAGGGAAAGAAATAGTTTTCTTCCAAACAGGAAAGCCTGGGTATATTTTAGAAGAGTAAACTAGCACTGTGGCATCTTTTGCATTTTTGAGCAGAATGCTTCATGGGCGGTTCAGTGGCTGAATGTTCTCACAAGTAACAAAACTGCGTTTGAAAGAAAATCTTTTGCAAAATCAAACATTTTCATTAAACTATTAATATCAAAAAAAGTGAAAATTACTTTGATATTCTTATATCAAAAGAAAGCTCCACTGTTTTAGAATCAACACTTTTATGTATATAATTATGTGGATTCCATAATCAAAGAAAAAAGAAGGCTTGGCTATTTCAAATCCCTGTGGAATTCAAACAAAAAAAATAAAAAACATGTAGGATTAGAGGATTTCCTAGCAACTATGGGTAGGATAAGAAAGGAAATGAAATAAAATATCAATGCATTTATTTTCTAATCAGTGTTACACATTCCTTGCTATGGGGCTTGCCCCAAATTCTTCAAAATGTTTATCTTCCTATTCCATTTAACCCCTTCTTTAGAAGCATCTCTAAAGCTTGGTGGACGGGCTCTCTAAAAATGAGGTCTGGAGACTCTAGCTTCCTTTTTCTCTTCTCCTGGCCCTCAAGCCCTTCTCTTCCTGCCAAGTCTCTTAGTTTGACAAGGAGTGTCTGCACCTGGAACAAAATTCAATCCCCCTTAAAATTCCTAACTGCTTGGCCAGACCTATCAACAGGCCCACTCCACTTCTTGGTAAAGCAAGATTAGAAAGAGAAAGAGTCTCATTTGTGGATTTCCACTATTGTTTTTAAAACATTCACTCTCATAATTGAGAGACGTTAATCAATTAATTTGTTTGTACTGGTTCAAATCGGCTGGAAAGAAAGATAGCAATGGGGGAATTATACTTACATCACTCATATTAATTGCATTTGCCTTTGCCAGAATAATCTGGGGGATATCGGGCATGATGTGGACTTTGGTCTTATCGGCCTCCCATGCTTGTTTATAGAGGTGCTAGAAGAAAAAAGTGCAAGTTAGTCTTTAAAATCTTAAAAGGAGCTCACTTAGTCCATATACATCATTGTCCATATGTATCAACATTTTATGTATTTTTATTAGCTAGGTTTTTAGAAAAGTTTTTAATGGAAAAGTTGTTCATTCAAACTACAGTGGAGAGGATGTAAGATGGAAAGTAAAAGTGCTCTTTCCCTTATCTTACAGCCTGGAGATAGCAACTCCCTCCTAAAATTTTCTTATGTGTATTAAAACACACATCTAGTCCTTTTTTATGTAAATGAGGTCATGTAATACATAATGTTCTACATCTTGCTTTATTACCTAATGATATAGGTTAGACATCTTCAAATCTTCTTATAATAATTTTCTTCATTCATTTAAAGAGCTGTATAGTATTCCTTTAGGAGGTATAATACAATTGATTTAGCCATTTCTCTAATGATGGATATTTAACTTGTGGTATCTAGTCTTTTCTATTATTAATACAAGAAATAATGTCATGATCTTTGTGGGGACGTGGAGATGCACCACCCAGACACTCATTCAAGGAAGAAGGACTTGATGCCTTAGCTTCTGGCAGAGCGTCTCTAGTTGTCAGATGCCTTGTTCAAGAGCAGGCCCTTCCCAGATGGCCACATCCAATGACTTATCAAAGTCGGGGTACAAAGGTCTGGCCATTTTGGCTCAATGCAGGACACTTCTAACAGGCCACACCGGAGAGCCCTCCATGGGATTGGCCAAGGCTTGGTGGGGCCTACATTGCAATTCAACTTCTCCCCCTGCCCAGCCCCTTCTCCCAGGGTACTGATCCCTAAAAAATATCCTGCACCCCAAACTTTATCTCAGCATCTCCTTTCAGAAACTCCAAACTTCAAAAAATATTATTTTGTGTGTGTATATATGTATGTCTTTGCGCACATTTATAAGGATTTCTGGAGGGTAATGAACACCTGAATTTTTAATTTTAACAAATATTAACAAATTAAAAGTTTGCATTAACATAAACTCCCTTATTGATACTGTGTATAACAACTTTTTACTCTCTGCAAATCTGATAGGTGTAAAATGCTATCTGTTTTAGCCAGGCTTAGTAAAAACAAGAATATCCTTCTTCTACAGTAGGAGTTGATAAATCTTTTCTGTAAAGGGCCAGACTGTAAATATTTTAGGCATTTGGGGCCATACAATCACTGTCATTAACTACCCAACTCTGGCCGGTTGTAGTGCGAAAGCTGTGATGGACAATATGCAAATGAATAGCTATGGCTGCATTGCAATAAACCTTTTCTATAGCCCTATGACTGTGTTAGCAAAACTTGAAGATTGTGTCAGATATACCCAGATTCTCTTTGATGCACATGAAACACTACATTACTGAAGGACTTACATCATCCATGATTTTCTTATTATTCTGGGCCAAAACCATGTTCATCGAGTCCATCAATGTGGAATACTTCAAAGTGTCTGGGTGCTGGCGGTATTTCTTTTCGCTAATAATCTCCATGGCTTTCTTGTTTTTCTCAGCTTCCAGGGAGCCCAGAGGGAGCCATCCGATGCCCTTCATGAAGTCAGCATAGTCAGCTTTGTACTGATTCTGAAAAAGGGAAAAATGATGAGGAGGAGAGATCAAAACTGTACCATGGTTTCTTTCATTAGGGCCCTTAGGTGCTTCATTGGTGATGAATAGCTCAGCTTTTACTTCCCCAAAAAGAAATGCAGGCTTGATGTGGTCTGCTTTGGGTTTGTAGTTTAAATTCATTTCCTCCAGCCACCAAGTGGCTGAATTCTTGGCTCTATACCCTCTCTACCTTCCCTATATTCATTCCAAAAGCTACCTCACTCATGCCCTCCTCAATGTTTTATAGACAATTGCAAGGTTAGAAGTAGTAGAAGGAAAGCTGACTGGGAGTGAAGGACTGGCTCTGATTTCTCGAACTCCTGAGCTCAAGTAATCCTCCCGTCTTGGCCTCCCAGAGTGCTAGGATTACAGGCGTGAGCCACCACGCCCAGTCTAAGTCCTCTGATTTCTTACTTTCCCATTTATTCCTCGATCAAAAATCTATTATCCTTTTGACCCCCTTTGCTAGACATATTTCCTTCAATATATTCTTTCTGAAACCAAATTTCCTTTGCTATTGCTGAATTCAGAATCCAACCATGCTCAAGAAACAATAGCAGAAAATAAAAATTTAGTTTCTAGAATTGATCTCCTTTTGTTAAACGAAATAAATTCCATTGAGGGTAACAAGTGAAACTCCTCATTGGAAAATTGCACGTGAATTTCTTTCAAGATTTTCAAAATGTCGTTACTTATGGTCATCCATGATTTGCTTATTATCCAGAGCAAACACTCTGCAAATGTCATGGCTTTCACATACATCACTTTGGATCTGCATCATATTTTTGGCCAGTTCGAAGCTCATGGCATCAGGAAGCATGTTGTAGGTATGGATCACGTTCCTGTAATTGGCGTTGGTGGCCACTTCCTGAGACTTCTTGGCTGCCACCACACTGAACATGTCCACCGGGGTGTGGAAGGACGTCTTGGATTTCTCGTATGCCTTCTTGTATTCCCGGTCTGACTGCATCTTGGCCACCTGCATGAAGTGCACCAGCTTGGGGTCGTCTTCCAGGCTCCGGAAGCCGATGTGTTTCCCTTTGGCTTGTTCGTAGGCTTGCTTGTATTTGTACTGTGGACAGAGAAGAAACCACGGTGATGAAAATTGTGAAAGGAGAACAAAAGATCATTCATTAGGTGACAGAGTTTTGTCATAGGTGAAAGGTGTTAGAGCTACTCTAAAATTAAACACAGAGGAGCTTGCGAGGGGCAGGGAGCAAAGCATTTTTACTTCAAATTTCCTTCCAGACTTGAGTCCATGGAAAGGAAATGAGCTTCAGAGTTAATCAAAAATACGTGTAAATAAGTTGATTTAGGGGGATTTAGAAAGCAGATTTTCTCACTGAGCAGTCTAAGCCACAGAAAAGGCTGCAGGCATGATTTCTCATGGTGCGACTTTAAATTCAGGAAAGAGCCTGGTCATGGGTCTTCCGGGTAAAATATGTAGATTGCATCCTAATGTTTGCTCAGAATTATCTATAAATGACACGAACAGTCTAAAAGCAACTTATTTTAGCAAGACTCAGTCACTTTTTACATTAAATAATGAGCCAATGACAGGGTACTTGGATTGGGGGAGGGAGGTGTCTTGTGTGTTACATGGGATGATGTTCCCACCAACCCTGAATGCTGCTGGCCGCGGCTCCTGAATATACCCAAGCTGGGTGCACTTGCTCTATTCGCTCAGCCCTAAGAAGGCCCCGTGGAAGCACTTACATCACTGGCAATGTCTCTAGAGGATTTTGCAGCCTTTATTGAGATGGCATCAGGCCTCAGGTCATATCCTTTCTTCTTTTCTTCTTCCCAGCCAGATTTGTACAATTTCTAAACAATGAAATAGAAAACCAACAGCATCTTGTTATTCGGGTTAGAATGGGGACCCTGGCTTCAAAGCGGTTGGCAGGTTGAAGGTAGACATTCTGTGTTAGTTCCCTTCAACCTTTGCCCCCAGTTTTGTTGCTGCTAAGCTACTTACATCACTCATGGTGATTTGGTTTATTCTGGAGAGTAAAATATCCGGAGTATCAGGCATGACATGAACACTGGTCTTGTCTTTGTTCCATTTTTCAGTGTAGCGTCTCTGCAACAGAAAGGTCCAGTGCATGATCACACAGGAGGACAAGGTTGACAGAGAGCTAGCAAAGGAAGAGATTTGCATCTCCCTGGTAGAAGAGGTTAAATCTGATATTGGAAAATGTATGAAATAGCAAGAAGATGGGCTGAGGAAACTGGATACACAACAGAAAAAAAATCATCAAATAAAGGAGCCCTCTTCCACTGAAGCACCAAATGCCATCTGCTCCCACCGCACAACCACGTGGAGTTCTGTGGTTCCAGCACGTCCTTACCATGGTGTTGAGAGGCAACCTGAGCATCAGTGTTAGAGAATGCTCTCTAGACATGATGAAAGCTACAGAGTCCCCACTCTCAACACCACCAGGACCATCAAAAAGATAAAAAACCAGAAGAAGATGACTGGGGCGCTGCCAGGCTCAATGGCATCAGCGCCTTGAGGGTTCCCTGGCTGAGGCTAGCAAGTGAGTTCTTACCTTATCCATATTCAGCTTGTTACTTTTGTTCAGTGCTTGCTCCATTGTGTCCATGGCGTACGTAAACTTTAGCTTCTCGGGGTGCTGGCGATACTTCTTCTCGCTGAGAATTTCTCCTGCTTTCTTTGCCTTCTCCACCTCCAGGGACTCTATTGGGATCCAGCCAGTCCCTTTCATCCAATTGGTGAAGTCGGATTTGTATAGATTCTTTACAACAAAAAAGAAATTTCATTTCAGAAAGAGCCAGGGCTTGGATTTCTTTGCCTACATGATTTACTTATTATCAAAAAGAAAAGGAGGGAGGAGACAATAATCCATTTTTTATTCCCTATGGATTTTTTGGAAAAAAATAGTTATAAAAGTGATTCATTCATGGTGGTTTTGAAAAGGAAATCCTGACCCAACAATTCCTTTTAAAAATTAACTTTTTTTCTGGTCTTATCGATGCAGATGTAAAAAATTAAGACAAAAAAAATTTTAAAAGAATAAAAGAAAAAAGAAGAAAAATTGACCTTTTTGAGGAAAAGAAATGAAAAATTAACAGAATTTCACACTGAAAGGGTTATTATAATATATATATCACCTATTTGAGTCTCTTAATTTTTTGGAGAATACGTCATATGTTGGAGCTAACAACCAAAGTTTCAAATACATGCATAATAATGACAACAAAACTACATAGAATTCAAATTAGTGTAATCCTAAAACTCCAAGTTTTGAAGAGGATCACTAATTACAGTGAGAGCAGCCAGGTTGAGGATGGAGTCAGTGGTTAAGCGGTTCTTATCTTTCCTTCCCACCCACTGGAAATGGACGACTAACTCTATGCAGACAGCCTAGTGACCGGTAGGTACGTACATCGCTCTGAATCTGCATGGCATTCCTCGAGTGTTCCACGTTCAAGGCGTCGGGAAGGAGAGTGTAGTGGTGAAACGGTTGTCTGTAGTTGGTGTTGGTAACAACCTCCTGAGATTTCTTTGCAGTCGTCACACTGACCATATCCAAAGGTGTGTGGTACCTGGTCTTGCTGGCTTCGTAGCCCTTTTTGTACTCACGATCCGACTGCATTTTGGCCACATTCGTGTAGTGAACCAGTTTGGGGTCATCCTGAAGACTGAGAAATCCAATATGCTTGCCTTTGGCTTTCTCGTGGGCCTCCTTATATTTGTACTATTTGGAAATAAGGGAAGATGGAAGTTTGACAGGGTAGGAGTTTGATATAAACTTAATGTATGCAAAAATTAAGCAAAAGCCAAATTCAGACTTAATCTAGGTAACATCTAACTTTTTTTTAGTACTTTTAAATAAACAACTAGCAAAATATTTTTAGTGGATGGTCTTGAGATCTGCTCTAGGGATAATGAAGAATGGAGTAATTTGTAGTTTATGTCCACCTTGTCCATAAGCAGGTTCTTTGAATATGCTCAAAAGTTCCTGAAAAGTTTTGTTTATTAAGCATTTAATGTATTTTTTATTATCTTTTCATTATTAATTTGCATTACCTTATAACATATTTTCATAATCATGAGTAAATTTCCACAAAGCTCCAATACAAATTAGTGTATTGTACTTGAAATGAATGAGCTTTTACTCTGTCAAGGTATTTATTATATCAAACCATATAGAAAATATAACTTAATTTGGTAAAAAGTAATTAATTAATTAACTGAAATCCTGTTATTTAATCTATAATTCCTCCTGGTTTTCCATATTTTACAACATTCTTTTTTTGTGGAAATTATCAAATTGAAACACTGTATTCTTTTAAAATAGTTGGAAACTTTTTTGATTTGGTGATATTTTAGTATACCAAGACTTTTTTTCTTGATGAAATCCAAATACAAAGGGGATTTTAAGTTCATGACAATACTACTAATGAGAATTCTAAATATTTCATAGTTTAAAAACAAAGAATTTTCTTCTTTGTAACAATTATATTAAGTTTTTAAAGATATTTTATGTGAAGCAATATAAAAAATCATTGGCACTTAGATTTTAAGAGATATTTTTGTATTATAATTTCTTTACTTACTTTTTTATATAGTTCATATAGTCTCATATATCATGTACAGACTTTAAAAATATACAGAGACAGTGTTTACTACTTTCAAATTGGACTTACATCGCTAGCAATGTTCCTTGAACTTTTTGCAGCAACAATTGGAATGGCATCTGGTCTCAAATCATAGCCCTTAGCAATGGTTTTCTTCCAGTCTGCTTTATAATGAGCCTTCAAAATAAAAGATTATTTTATTACTTGCTATCATTAAAAGAGAAATAAAATAGGATGCCAAAATATTTCTTATAAAACATGTTATAATATATCTCATTCTATTAAAAGAATCCACAAAGTCAGGATTATTAGTTCATCTTGTATGTATCTATCAGATTTTATTAAAAAGCATCAGTAAACAATATACACAGTATAAGCTCAACTGATCAAAAAATGTATGTGTTTGCATAACAAAGCAGGGAAAGGTAATGTTTTAAATGTGGGATAACAGAAGTTTTTTCATTTATTTTTTCATAATTTTCTGTATTTTCCAACTTTCCTATGATAAGCACATAATACTTTTGAAAAAAGTTGTTTTGTAATGAAGTATTTCAAATTTATAGAAAGGTATGGATACTAAAATTTAAAAATTCAGCTGTACTACTATCCAGCTTTAATTGATCTTAATGCTTACATATTACTTATAGAATTAGAAAAAAAATTTTTTAAATGAACCAAAAGTACAGAAATGTATATTTGGAGACAAAACAGAGCCTAAAATCATTGGGGAAATGACTAAGGCATCTTTTTTTTTCATACAGCGTCTCGCTCTGTTGCCCTGGGTAGAGTGCAATGGTGTGTGATCATAGATAGCCCACTGCAACCTCAAACTCTTGGGCTCAAGCAATCCTCCTGCCTCAGCCTCCAGAGTAGCTGGGACTACAGGTGTGAGCCACCACACTTGGCTAATTTTTCTATTTTTTGTAGAGATGGGGTTTGGCTCTTGCTCAGGCTTATAAATAATTTCTTTGAAGAAATTAATTTTATATAATTTGATTATATTTTGTTTTATTCTGTTTCTTAGAGTTTTTTTATTTCAATAGATTTAAGGGTTACAAATTGAACTCTATTACATGCATATGTTGTGTAGTGGTGGAGTCTGGGCTTTTAGTATATTAATCACCTGAATAGTGTACATTGTACAACATAGGTAATTTATCATCCCTCACTCCCTGATTGCATTTTTATTTATTTTGTTTTGTTTTGGTTTGATTTTCTTTGAGGGAGTGGGAAACAGGGTCTCACTCTGTTGCCTAGGCTGAAGTACAGTGGCCCACTCATAGCTCACTGCAATCTCGAACTCCTGAGCTCAAGCAGTCCTCCTGCCTCAGCCTCGTGGGTAGCTGGGACTACAGGTGCACGCCACCATGTCCAGCTAAATTTTCTATTTTTTGTAGAGATAGGGTCTTGCTATGCTGCCCAATCTGGTCTTGAATTCCTGGCCTCAAGTAATCCTCTTACCTCAGCCTCCCAAAGTGCTGGAATTACAGGCATGAGCCACTGTGCCTGACCTTGATTATGTTTTTAAATTAGAATTTACCCACTTTGTTAAAAAAAGGAAACAATTCATTACAGTAGATTTAAACATCACCACCAATTATGTGACCAGACTACCCAAGATAGGCTAATTATATACAAAAAGAGAGTTTCTAAAGAAAATTAAACATTTTTGGAAATTAATAACTAATTAAAATGAAAATCATACAAAGCAATACTTATCCTTACTATAAACTATGCAATCCTATATTTTCCAATATTGTCTATCTCATTTTGTTCTTTCTTTTTTTAATGGAGCACAATTTACTTGACTGATTTTACAACCCACTAATGAGTCACAGCCCATAGATTGGAAAAGGCTTCATTAACCAAAATTCTATGGTGGCCTCTAGTCTCATGTTGCATGATGAGGGTCCGACTGGAGATTCAAACGGTATGCACTCAGTTCGCTCCTCCTAAAATTCTCAATGTAGGGGTTACACAGAGCTGGAAGGCAGAGGCCCATGTAAACAATCTCAGCCTGGCTCCAGGCCAAATACTCACGTCACTCATGTTGAGGGCGTTGACCTTGGCTTGAATAAACTGAGGCAATTCGGAGTCTATAGTGTACTTGTGCTTCAGTTTCTCTCCCTCCACCTTGTAGTTCAACTGCAACAAAGGAGGCAGCATGCAAATGCCGTTAGCTGATGTAATGTGAGTTTCATCGAGCACACACTCCTTTCAAAAGGAAGGCTAGCATTTGTGCTTTCCACGTACAAGGCCGATGCCTGCCCTACACCATCGCAGGGAGGGGGCTCTGGCAGACATATTCATATAATTCACTGAATAGTGCTGCGGGCCAGGAAGGGTGGTAGGTTCTGTGTTAAAAGCAGTGAGGCAGACCTGTGCTCTTGGAGAGTATAGTCCAGCAGAGGAGACAGACAATAAACATGCAAACTAGAAACTATCGCTAGAATTTGTGATGTGTTGTCAATGGGTAACTATAGCAAAGAAACAGGATGGTCAGTAAAGGCTCTCTGTGGAGGTAGCACTTATGCTCAAACTTGGAGAAAGGGGAGGGGTCTGGGAGGAAGAAGAACATTCAGGGCCCTGAGGCTGAAAATGGCTTGGCCACCTTGACGAACTGAAAACAGCCCAAGTCACAGGGCTGGAATGTGCCGGGCGGGGCCAGGAGGATTAGACAGAGGGAACAACAGGGCCACAGAGAGGAGGGCCTTTTCAGCCAAGTTAATGACTTTACATTCAAGGAAAAATTCCTAACAGGTTTTACATGTAAGAGGGACATGATTGAGGACAGTCTCTTTTGCTGTTTGAGACCCCAGTCAGGGAGGTCAGATAACCGATCTCTGCAGCTGGCCGGGTGAGAGACAAGGAAGCTGAAACTAGGGTTCATGGTGGTTAGAAGACTGACGCACTCCAGCAAGTTGGCTGAGAGATACGCAGAGGCTGACCGGGCAGATGTACTAGATGCAGGAGTTCACACAAGGAGGGGTTAACGGTGACTTGGTAACTGCCAAGTTTCCAGCTTGAGTAACCAGGTAGATGTCGATGGCATTAACTGGGATGGGGAAGACCTGACATAGTGATGACACAGTTTTCCTAGCTAACTGAAAAAACACAAGGAGAAGTGATGCCTTACTCAGCGCAAAAGAAATCAAAAGAATCTGCACCACTTATTACCCCTACAATAGAATTAATTGTTAAACATTCACGGTAATGTGGGGACGGGGACTACCCCAAGAAACAAAATCCACAGATAACCCTCAAATCCCAAGGAAAGCAAAGCATTCCAAAATCTGGGGCTAAAAACACAAAATGTCTTCCTGTCTTTACTTTTTACTTACCTCTCTCTAGGAGGCGTCTTAAGAGAACTCTGAAATTACCAAATCCTGTGAGGTACTGAGCATTGCAATTAGCCTCTGACTGAAAGGGTAAGAATCCAGATAGACGTGGTCTCAGAATGAGACCCCAGATGACTTCAGACAAACTGTTTATCTCCTCCCCAGAGACCTCACTCTAAGATTGCCTCTCAGAACATGGGGCCATTATGCAAGGGGGTTGGGACATTGTGCCTCTTGCTACACAGCTAGGTAGACCTCCTGCAACTCAGCAATAGACAGCTTGTTTTGCAATTCAGAGTTGCAGATAATAATAGCAATAATGTCACTTCATATGTATAATGCATAGTCTGCTCATGAATAGCACAGACTCCCTACATTTGTAAAATAAAACACATTTTAAACACCCCCCTTTTCTCCCTCCCTTTTTCCCCTGTGTGCAAATTCCCAGTTGTTTCCAAAGTAAAATCTTTCTCTTACACCTCCGAAAGGAGTTTATTTGCAAACATTAGATGCATCCTCACGTATTGAATTAAAAAGGACGATGCAGTGGCTCAGACACAGGGGCGGGGGTTATTTATGGATGAACTCTTTTGAAGGGAAACCACTTACATCACTTAGCTGCTTTGTGTTCTGCTGAGCCAAAACCATGCCCATGGAATCAGGCACGCTTGTGAACTTGATGGTATCGGGGTGCTGTCGATACTTCCTCTCGTTTAACGCGTCACCTGCTTTCTTGACCTTCTCAACATCCAGAGAACCAATAGGGATCCATCCGATGCCCTTGAAGAAGTTGTTATACTCGTCCTTGTATACGTTCTGTAAAAGAGTCAGCTCATATGAGATACCCTGGCGAATATTCAAAGATATTTCTGGGATCTTCAATTTTATCCAAGGGAAATGAATATCATTCTTCAGCACGCTCGTGTCTAACTACGTCTGTCTCAGAGCTTATTACCTGAAACTTGGTAATAAGAAAAAGCAGTCCCGTTGTTAGGGTTTATTGTACAACACGGAAGGTAATCTAGGTCACATATTTCCATGGGTACTGCTAAAAAAACTTTGTCACTTTTGATAATAAATTGGTAGTCTATCAATAATGGTCATTTATTCTAAAGTGCATTTTACAAATACCTTACTGTATTATAAAGCCTAATAAAATAGAGAGAAATGATCATCCTTTAGAGTGCATTATACAACACAGAAGGGAATCTAGGTCACATATTTCTATAGAAATACTTTGCTAAAGAAATATTTTGTCACTTTTGGCAATAAATTGGGCTTTCCTTTTGATTTCACTAAAGACTCCAAAACTGAATTTCACCCACACCGTCCACCTAGGTTATTCCTGATCTCAGCTGGGGAGAGATTTTTCACTGAGCACCAATAAATGAATACTGCTTCTTCCCTTTACCAAGGACAATTCTTCCAGAAATCTGGCTCCTGCAGAAGGAAATGCCCTGAATGTTAAACACCTCCCTATGCAGCTCTCCATGAATCATGCTGCAAGCACAAAGCCTTCCAGTTCATTTTAGATGACTCATTACATAGATTTACATGGATGACAGTGTGACCTTGAGTTAAAAAAGAAAAAAAGAAGCCTTTCCTGAATTCAGAAAGAATAAAGAATTCTCCTGTTTTGCATTATGCATCTGTCACCATTAAAGCAGGCCCACCAGAAACACCTATTTCCTCTTGCTCAGAATCAAGGCAGCTTACATAGTTAGTAGAATATGATTTTATCTTTCATCCATATGTTAATAGAGACAATGTCAATAATTATGGTATGAGCACAGAAAGCCAACAATAATATAGTTTATCTGCCATGCCTTGGTAGGCTTTCAATAATGGTTGTTTATTCTAAAGTGTATTTTTCAAATATCTTACCGTATTATAAAGTCTAATAAAATAGAGAGAAATGATCATCCTTTAAGTACAAACACCTGTCGGTCTGTTACGTTACACATACTTACGTCACTCTGAATTTGATTCACATTCCTCGTATGCTCGATACTCAGGGCGTCGGGTAGGTATGTGTAATGATGTATCGGCTGCTTGTAATTGACATTGGTGGCAACATCCTGAGCCATCTTGGCAGCTGTGATGCTAACCATGTCCCCAGGGGTATGGTAACTGGTTTTGGTGTTCTCATAGTTCTTCTTGTATTCACGATCAGATTGCAACTTCGCCACATTCATATAGTGGACCAGTTTGGGATCATCCTGGAGGCTTCTAAAACCCACATGCTTTCCCTTTGCCTTCTCATAAGCTTCCTTGTATTTATACTGTGGAGACAGAATTTGGTTAACAAAGTCCTAGGCATTGATAACATTAGTGCAGCAATTACATTCACACACAGATGCACTTAGAACACTGTGACTTTCTGAAGAGTGTGCAAAAAAATGCAAACCACACCCACCTCCAGAAAGTTCAGAGTGCAAAACATTTATTTCCAATGCTGTTGGGGTTTCGAGGGAGTGTCACGACAAATTCAAAACCAGTTTCTTGTTTTTTGCTATGACTCCTGCAGATCATTTATATATAAAACTTTATCTAAAACCAACTGAATTTTCACACCTAATATGAGCTCGACACATTCCAAATATAAGATCGATATCTCTTGATTTCACAAGGGATGTGAGTTTTCCTAATCTAACACATTATTTTACATCATGGATGTGAGTACGAGCCATGCAGGTAGCTGGGCCTTCACCCAGCCCGTTTATCAGCACCCCCTCCCCAAGCTCACTGCTGAAGCAGCCGCAGATGAATTGAGGGGCTACAGTAAGGGCAGGAACGGCCATGGGGTATTCCCGTTAATCAAAACCTAACCGCAAAAGTTCCGCAGTTCTGCGGATCCCATAGATGGGATCATCAATGGGATAAATATTGAGCTGTCCTGTAATAGGTCAAAACCTCAATTTTTATGCAAGACTATTCAAATCCACCTAAACACTACAGACTCAGCTCCTGAAGTTTAAGCATCAATTCATAAACAAGAGCTTAGCAGGAAAAAGGATTATCAAGTAATTTCTACGTATGTTAAAAAAGCATTGTACAAATGCCAAAAAAAAAAAGGATAAGGGATAAATTTATACTTTAGACCTTCACTCTCTACTTAAACTAAAAATGTGTTTCATAGTGATACATATTGTGTGCAGACCTTTGAGGAAGACATTTTCTGGACCATCCCTACAAGGAAAGTTATAGAGTTTTACAACCTGTCTTCTACGTGATCTGTACATCTGGTTGGTTTCTTCTCTTTTCTCAAACCAAGATGGTAGCCCCCGGGAAAGTACGAATATCATATGTATCTATGTGGAATATCATATGTAAACTGGTATATATGTACCAAAAGTAAAATCTGAAATGGCTGATAGCTAAATTAATCCCCAAATACTAAATAATTTCTTCTAGGAACCCAAGAGTTAGCTTTAATTCTTCACTGCCTTTATTGACAATATCTAAGCATTCACAGAATCTTATGAATTCTACCTTCTAAACATCTCCTTCTTTCCCACCGCTATTGCCTCAGTTTAAGTCCCACTAAGTCTTCCATGGGATTTCTGAACAGTGAACTGTGCAGGGCATGTGTGCTTTTTAAAAAATTTTGTTTTTCAAAGATGGGAGGAAGTAGAAGTGCATATTTTTCTGTTATGGATGACATGGGCATCAATTTACATGACCAAAATTATAACCTAAAAAAAGTGGGCTTTTCCTTACGTGGTTTATAAAAACTGTACATTTTATATAGCATCTTTCAATCTTCTGAATACAATTATAACGCAGGCAGTTATTTGAATTTAACGTGTTAGTGTCAGGGTGTTTCCGCTGAAAATAAATGTGGGCTGTCAGGGAAATGTCTCAGCGAAGGTAATTTGGGCTATGAATCAGAGGAGAAAGCCACAGATTTATGAAAGCGTCACCAAGTGGGGTCAATTGAAAAGAATCACAAAAAAGGTTTAAAAAGTTACAGGTTTCCAAAAACAATATTTTGTGGAGAATTTTAATGCCATTAATTCAACATATTGCTTTCAATAAGGTATCAATCTAAAGAACACATTTGATTACTTTTTAAAAAGGCAGTCACCTAAATTTCACCTAAGATTTTTTTTACTCACGTCACTGGCAATGTTTCTTGACGCCTTGGCCGCGGCGATGGGAATAGCGTCACCCAGCACATTGTTGCCTTTGGCTATCAAGTCATGCCAGTCTCGTTTATAACAGACCTGGATGGAAACACAAAGAAGGATGTCAGCGTCTGCGCCTTAATCAGCTGAAGTGACTCCTCATCTGCTGGGTTTGTTTTGTTCTTTTCCAGATACACGTTAAAGGAATCCCCTCTGGCACGTACTGGTTTAGGAAGCCACATTAGCAAAGTGTGACACCTTGTGTGTAGCATGAAATTATTGGACTCTGCACTCGTGCTGCATCCAAATTGGTTTTGGCACGTACTGAAGCAGGATATTGAAAAACTGGAGTGGACCCAGAGAGAAGTAATAAAGGTTCCGGAAACCATGCTAGGTAACAACCAACTAGAGAAAATGAAATTACCCAGTCTTATGAAATGAAGATCAAGAGAAGACCTGGCAGTCAGCTTTAGAAATTTTAGAGTTGTTTAAAAAAAAAAAATATTTCATTTATTCTTATTTTTTCTGAAGAATAATAATCCTATGTGCAAAACTAGGACAACTAAATAGCAGTTTTGGAGGACTAGATGGTGGGTTCTATGTAAAGAAGAATGTTACATCCTTTCGAGTTGTCCTGCATTTGAAAGGGTCAAGAGAGGAAGAACCATCATCATGGGATACACTCCGGTTGGGGCAATGTGGGAAAGTGACCTAAATAATTGTCAAGGCACCATCTACTCTATTCTATTATTTTATTATCAGATCTGGATTTCATACCCCACCAAAGACCCTACTTACATCACTTAGATTGTAAGCATTGCACTTGGCCTGGAGGAACTGAGGAAGATCAGGACTGATAGTATATTTGTGTTTCACATCTTCTCCTTTAGCTTTGTATAAGATCTGCAACAAAATGCATTACACATAGTGCAAAAAGGAAACTCTATTCATTGCATGCTTTAAACAGTTATTCCTAGCACAATGCCCCACTATTTTCTATTATTAAAAATCATCCTAAGTGTTTTCCTCTTAAAAAAACAAAACAAAACAAACAACAACAACAAAAAAAACAAGCATCTTCTTATCTTTAGGAAGACCCAAAAGCTCTGTGTATTAAAATAAAGAGAAAAAAAAATCCTCAAGAAAATGAAAATCTTTGACTGCCAGACATCAATAGAAAGTGAATGCAACTACAAAACTATCATGAATGACAAAATTCACTAAAGCCAGGTAAATTTATTCTTTGCCAGTGGAGTTAATAACTCTTAAAGTTTTGTTAGTTTTTTGTTTTTGTTTTTCACATTTGTTTTTTATCCCTAGAGAGAAAATAATCCTAAGAATGGGTCTTTCACTTCTGCTAAAAACTTTCCGATCATAATTATATCAGTAAAAGCGTATAATAATTTCCTAATATGTGGGTTCTTATACACAAAAATATGAAAGGTTTACCACTTCATATTTACCTTGTATTGTTATTTTAAAGAACTATATACATTTTTCACTAAAAGACATCAACGTATATGATGTAGGAATCTTACTATGTCCTCCTCTTCGTAATAGAAAGAAATTGCTTAATTTCTAAAACTAAAATAGAACCAGAATCACAAGTAGATTTTCAATCTCTTAATTGCCATTTATCATATATACCCCCATTTCCCAGGCATGTCTATGTGGAATATCATATGTAAACTGGTATATATGTATCAAAAGTAAAATTTGAAATGGCTGATAGCTAAATTAATCCCCAAATACTAAATAATTTCTTCTAGGAACTCAAGAATTAGCTTTAATTCCTCACTGCCTTTATTGACAATATCTAAGCATTCACAGAATCTCATGAATTCTACCTTCTAAACATCTCCTTCTTTCCCACCGCTATTGCCTCAGTTTAAGTCCCACTAAGTCTTCCGTGGATTTCTGAAGCAGCCTTCCGTGATAATTCATCTTCCTGCCTTCAGTCTCTCCCCTCCGCAAAGTCTCCGCGTTTTTTGCCAGAGTTATCTTTTAAAACACAGGTCTGATAATGTGACTGCGTGGATTAAAATCTTCAATATCTCCTGTTTCCTACCCATAATATCCAGACTCTAAAAAATAGTATGCAAGACCCTCATTGACCGGGTTCCAGTCCCGAACCCTTCACTCTCCTTCCATTCATTCCTTCTTGACTGTTCCACCAGACGCCCTTCCCTTCGCTGTCAGGGAAACCCCAGTAGGCAGTCACCTGGTACGAAGCACCGCCCTCGTTTTTACTTAACACATCCGTCTCCTGCAGCATTCACCCCTCCGTACGGCAGTGCTCTCCTTGTATCCATGTCTTTGTCTTATGCGCTTGTGCTATATTCTTCGGAATTCCTATATCCCACCCATCCTCATCTCTCTCATCTTTACACCATCAGCACATAATGCAGTGCCTGACACACAGTAGGTGTTCAAAGAGCATTCATTAAATGAATTAACAAGTGATGTCTCTTTAACTTCTCTATACACCAAACTTTCCTTTAGAAACTTTGACTTTAGCCAGAGCATAGACACTGTTCCTGGACAGGCAGGCCGGCAATGCTAATCTCCACCAAGACGTAAGTTAGAAGTGTCTAGAATGATTGCGTATGCTGAATTCTTAGGAGCAAAAACATACTTTTATGTGTATTACTTCTCTGTATTAATATTTTATATATAAAAGCAAATATAAGCAATTTAATACAGAATTGAATGAGTGTGCCACAGTAAAGTGTCTGGGACTGACACTTAAATTCTGTGTGTGTGTGTGTGTGTGTGTGTGTGTGGTCCTAGAATAGAACTTTCCTCATCATGTCAAATTTATCCAATAACACAGGATTACAACGGCAGTCAAAAACGAAAAAGATTTTAAAAGGAAGGTAAAAAGCCAGAAAGAAGAAAAAGAAAATTTTAGTGCCCAAACTAAAAATAATTCTAATTTTATTTTTAAATTAAAAAAAACAAAATAATAAATTTAAAATGAAAATATATTGGCCCCAAAGAATAAAAATGTTGAACCGATATTAACTTTTCTGAGAAGCTTCCCTCCATCTCCTCTGCCGTCTCTCTTTTGTTGTACTCACATCACTGACTTGCTGGGTGTTCTGTTTTGCCTGGACCATAACTGGGGAGTCCACGATGCTGGTAAATTTGAGGGTGTCTGGATGTTGTCTGTACTTCTTTTCATTCAGGGCATCACCTGCCTTCCTCACTTTTTCTACGTCGAGACTGCCAATGGGGATCCAGCCGATGCCTTTCATCCAGGTGTTGTAGTCTTCCTTGTAGGCGTTCTGTGGATGGGGGAAAAGAGGGGTGAGGGCCGGGCAGTGGTTCCTTTCATGGCAGGCTCTGAACTTACACGGGGATTTTCTTGCGGAGTGAATGTCACTTACATCACTCTGTATGTGCATCATGTTTTTAGACAACTCCAGGTCCATGGCATCGGGAAGGTAGGTGTAATGATGGAGAGAATGTTTATAGTTGACATTGCTGACAACATCCTGAGCTTTCTTAGCTGCCACGACATTGACCATATCATGGGGTGTATTGTATTTGGTCTTGGTCTTCTCATAGTCTTTTTTATATTCCCGGTCCGATTGTATCTTGGCCACATTCATGTAATGAACCAGTTTAGGGTCATCTTGGAGACTTTGGAAGCCAACCATTTTCCCTTTAGCTTTTTCATAATCTTTTTTGTACTGAACCTATTAGAAACACAGGTGGGCATAATTTAAAATGTCATTTTGAAGGTTTTACAGAACAACGAAGCCATAATTTAAAGTAATTGAACTTCCCACAAATTACTGTATTTCAATAACCAAACCATTAGCTATTCAATTGTATATTCTTTGCAGTGTAGCCTATTAAAATAAAAATTTTATTTAGAACCCATTTGATTGTCTGTAGCTACTTCTGCCCACCCAAGAGAGATTGAGATGGGGGTGTTGCCATAATTCATATCAGTGACAAAATAACTCTATATTGTTCCTTTTCACTTAGACATCGGTAGAGAATGAAAAGATAAATATTTCACAATCTCTGCCAATTATATTGTGCTGCTTGAGCCCCGAGTAGTTGGCTATTTGATTAGTGATGGAATTTTAGTATAACAGTAGTGGTAGAATTTTAGTAATAATAGTAGAATTTTAATGAATCCTTGGATATTCAAAGGAAGATCCAGAGCCAGGAGTCGATAAACATTAATTGGCTCTGAATTATAAAGTGAGGGGGACTGAGCTTCTTTGGGGAGGCCAGAAGAGGACTCTGGGACACTGAGATGTGCAGGAACGTTTGTGGTAAGGTGGGTATCGGGGGCGAGCATCCACAGAGAAAAGGGGTCAGTGAGAAATTCTGGGTGGGAGGCCTTTTTGGGACAAGGACATTTGTTATTCAATTGTAATTTATTTACATTGATGCAATGTAAACCTCATTTCAAACCGTCAGTCAAGTTGTGCTTGGGATTGGGGAAATCAGAAGGAAGGGTCATCTTTGTGGCATGCAGAGCAGAAAGAGAAGTAGATGCACAGGAGGAGAGCCTGGTGAATGCAAGTAAAACCGTCATGTGTAGACTGGTTGTTGGAGGGAAACGCAAATCTCAGAGCATTTGCAGAAACCTAGAGGGGCGGGGGAGTCATTCCACTTCCTATAGGACAACAGGTGGAGACCTGAGCCAATTTTATTTAAATCTCAAAGAGCAAAGTGACTTCAGTTCACATCTGGGTTAAAGTAAAATAGGATAAGGAATAAAATTCTTAGCT
Source organism: Avahi laniger (assembly GCA_963575035.1). Classification (NCBI taxonomy): domain Eukaryota; kingdom Metazoa; phylum Chordata; class Mammalia; order Primates; family Indriidae; genus Avahi; species Avahi laniger. Next base: position 9,070 of record CAUYSK010016909.1, on the reverse strand, counting down.
TAAAAAACGTTTCTCTGATAGCAGTAACAAATAGAACAGAGGATACTAGAGGCTGAGAAGGGGAGAGGAAAAGGGAGATAGGGAAAGATTTGTAAAAGGATACAAAATTACAGCTAGACAGGAGGAATGAGTTCTAGTGTTCTATACCACTGTAGGATGACTATAGTTAACAATAAAATATTATACAGTTTCAAATAACTAGAAAGAGGACATTGAATGTTCCCAACACAAAGAAATGATAAATGTTTGAGATGATGGACATACTAATTACTCTGATCACTGTACATTACATGTATCACATCACTATGTACCCCATAAATATGTACCATTATCATGTGTTAATTTTTAAAAATTAAAAATTAAAATAAAATTTTTAACTTTAATGGAACCTAATAACTATCAGGGGCTGTGAAACTTGGAGCCAATTCACCAGTCTATAGAAGTAATGGAGGTAAAAAGAGAGGCAAGGGAAACAGAGAAAACATATAAATTAAGAAAGGTTTGAAATAAAATTTTACCATCAGGAGGCTATTATGGCTTAAATGGTAAGTCATTTTATAAAGGAGATCTTTAAATTATGGGGGCTTGTTAGAACTGATTAGTAGAAAATTACACAGATCCTTTCCCCCAAGAATATTCAGATCTATTTAGGGAAATTTCCTTCCCGAATAGTTTTCATCCAGACTTGTTTCCAGCTGAGGACAGCACATGTGACAACTTCTGGGTAACAGGCGACCCCTCATTCCACCTGCCCACACTCTCTAGTTACACGCGTGTGACCATGACTGGACTTACATCGCTCGCTGCCTGCCTGGCAGCTTTGGCAGCTCTGATGGGAATCGCATCAGTTCTCAGGTCATATCCCTTCTTGCTCAAGTCTTTCAAGTCTGCTTTGTACATATTCTGAAAGAAGAATGTCATTTGAATATAGCTCAGAGACCACGTTAGTATAATAAAGGATGGACATGTGCATCAGGCCGTAAGTCCACACACGCACCTCACTGATGTTGAAGGCATTGACTTTAGCCTGGATGAACTGGGGCAGGTCTGCGGGCATGTTGTATTTGTGAATAATTTCCTCCCCTTTGGCTTTGTAAGCAATCTGGGAGAGAAAAAACGCATAAACAAACAAATAAATAAAGACAAACATTTAATGACACGGGAAGATAATTTCACAGAGGTGGTTTTAAGGAACTCTGTGCATGTCCCCATATTACGTGCAAGTATCTGTAGGCATTCAAGGTCAAATATGCAGTTGCATGGAGTCCTGCCTTAGTGCTGGTTCAGTCTTGCAAAGATCCCTTGGTACACACTAGGAACCTCTGGTCTAGGTAGGGGCACCTAGTGGAAATCAGCCCAGGGAGCTGACCCAATAAAAATGTTAACCTGCAGACACTTTGCTGAGCACAGGAAAGGCTAATAAGGTGGAAAATACCAAGTATCTACGTTATACTTTGTGGGCAGTTAAAGGGACTTGGGGTGGTTTTGATTATGTATGATTCTTGGTTTAGCTCTGACTTAAAATATAACTCCTCCATTTGATATAGTGCCAGTATACACTCTTTCTGGCATTTGCTAGAAATAGGCTTGTAGTTTTTCTTGTTGGTAAAAGAAATACTTTTTGCCTTTTCCTTAGAAAGCAATGTCAAATGGCTAAAAGAACAGTTAGCACAATATACATTGCTCTAAAGACATGAATTAAGTGTGCTTTATTCGTGAACAGCTGGGGGGTTATACAGTTGTTCATATAATTGACGCTCTTCAGATTGCATAACGACTACAGGTGACACTTGAGGTACAAATTTATTTGTATTAATATTAGTTAACATTTGTTAAAATATAGATAGGATTAACACTTACATCGCTTCTCTGGGCCTGGTTAATTTTAGACTGCACTGTAATTGGAGCATCTTCAATTGGGGTAAACTTGAGTGTGTCCGGATGTTGGCGATATTTTTTCTGTTTGGCGAATCAAAAAGAGAAAACAATCAGATTATTTTTCACCAAAGGCTAACATGTCAAAATCCTTGAAATTTATTTTAGAGGGGCAAGGAGGATTTTTCCTGATTTTAAAATGTGAAAGTACTAGATTCTTGATTGGTTTGATTAATACAATGCAAAAATGAATGGTTTAAAAATCATTTTAATTTTGGATGGGTTGGGACGGTACAGACATATAGTTCCCAGTAACCAGACAGACTCCTCTCAGTTTCTTGCCTATGACATCAAAGAAGTTACTCTCAGCTAAGCAGAATCCAGAAACATCACAGAGTTTTCCAAAGGCTTAACAGAAAAGCAAGCAAGGAGATTTGGAGTATCCTTGCATGACACTAACACATTCTCAGGAATGTCATTTTTCCTGTTACCCCATCAACAACTGGCATAAAGAAGCTCTCCAGTTGTTGGAGAAGGAATTGAGCAAGTAGGGCAACAGCTAAGGATTATTAATAAGACAGACAGGACTTTGGCTTTTTGAGCCTTAATGTGGTTATTGCACAGTTATCACTAAAGTGCGGAAGAAGCACTGCGGAGTGGACCTCAGGGAGGTGTGCCAACTGGGAGCTGGCAAGCTGCCCTATTCCCTGTATTCTCCTCTGTTGATTTTCCCAGTCCCCTTCCTTTGTGCATATTATACATCCCATTTCTGCATATACAGTCACGTTGCTCTTTCAACTTCAGACTTCTGAAAACCACCAACCCAGAAGAACATTTTCTGAAAGATCTCTCAGCAGACAAAATGGTTTTTCACCAAAAACAAACAAAAGCAGCAAATAAGAACAACAAAATCTTGAATGTAGAAGACAACCTTCATTCAGCCCCTCTGTCCTTTCTACAGTTTGTCATCCTTGCTGATGTATTTGCCTGACAACAGCGAGAATTTTCAGCCGTTGACAGAGAAGGGACAGATAACCTTCCTGCTTTATGAACCTCAAGATCATCACTGCTTTTTCTTAGACTGGATAATAATTTATATACTACTTCAAAGTCATCTAGAATATGACACAGAGTATAATTCTTCAAAGAAGATTTCTATAACAGCTGAATTATTCATAATCACCCAAAACTGGAAGCAATCCACATGTCTACCAAATGGCAAAGAGATAATAAAAATGTGGTATGCATATCCACACAAAGAATTACTACTCGGTAATAAAAAGGAATGAATTATACAAGCACATGCAGAAATGTGGATGAACCTCTGAAACATTATGCAAAGTGAAAGAAGCCAGATACAAAAGAAATTTCTAGAAAAGGTAAAACTTTAGATACAGAATGCAGATCAGTGGTTGCTGGGCCTGAAGGTGAGAGCAGGGATTTTTTGAGGAAACTTTTTGGGGTGCTAGCAACATTTTTAAAATCCAGTTGCAGTGATGACTACACAATGATATGAATTTATTAAAACTTGTCAAGGTAACATAGGTGAATTTAATGACATGCAAATTAGACCTCAGTAAACTTGTTAAAAATATTTCTATCATGAATGGCTAACATAAATGATTTTGGTAATATAATGGTTTGTACTTGTCTACCTGGATAATTCGTGCATGTGGTTAAGTTATTTTCCTTAGCAACAACGATTAGAGAATGAACCAGTCAAGAAGGCACTGGTATTGAGCTGGTGGGAGTGGGAAGGAGGGGATGGGCAAATGTACACCTAATGGGTGCGGCACGCGCTGTCTGGGGGATGGACACGTTGTAACTCTGACTCAGGTGGTGCAAAGGCAATATATGTAACCTAAACTTATGTACTGCCATAAAATTTTGAAATAAAAAAAAAAGGAGCCACTTCCCATGGCTTTGAGGGTTTTAACACAACACATTTACAGCTCTCCCTCAGACACACCTGGTGGCTTTACCTCATTAAGGATGTCCGAGGCCCGCTTCACCTTTTCCATCTCTAAGGACCCGAAAGGCAACCAGCCACAGCCTTTCATCGAGCTGTTGTAGTCAGCTTTGTATTCAACCTAAAACACCAAGAGAAAGGTTACATTTCTCTGCTCAGTGTCATCCTTATTACATAAAATCATTAAAATTTTACCCAAAATGATGTTTTTAAGATTTCTGACCAGCTTCCAGACATTTAAGGTCGTTTTATACATTTCTGTGATGATAGATTTTAATAGCCCTTAGGTTTTAGTTTTTCTTATAACTGGCACGTATTCCATTTCATCCTTATTTCCAACTTAATGGAAGTGTGTGGAATTCTAATTCCAATCTGGAAAATGCTCAATTCAAAGCTGCATTTCAAAGAATAAATGAAATTGTTCTATTTAGATCATTAAATGTGAGATGTTTGCTTCCTGGAACTCTAACTATTATGTTTCTATGGTCACGTTAGAACTGCAGGCTACATCAAAGGTAGATAATTTTGCTCATTTTTTATTAGATAAGACTTGATTATAATTATTTATACTAAACGTTTGCACACATGGCCCTTCATGTGTACTGGTCCACTTTGGAGTGTATCTATGTTGCCTGATAAAACACTTTAAAATAGTTGCACTCATTAATTTGCTTAAGGGAGAAGTTACTATTTGGAATTGGTCCTATTTGAGGGACAGTTACTTGATGCTATTAAAATAATGAGCTTCTCTTATTGTCTAACGATAGGATAGATGATACCTATTACTTATACCCTACATACAAAATTCAAATTGTTCTTTAGTGTGGGCCTTTTAACTGGAATAAAAAATCAAGAAAGCAATTGGATCCTGCCCTTGCGAGGCTCACAATCTATTTGGGATGAAGAAACCCAGCAATATTAAACAAAGAACAAATAGGAAACAATGCATAAAATAAAATTGTTAGTAGTGAGAATATAAAATTGTGTAGCCAGTGTGGAAGACAATATGGTGGTCCCTCAAAAAATTAAAAATAGAACTACTGTATGATCCAACAATTCGACTTCTGGGTATACACCCAAAAGAATTGAAAGCAGGATCTCAAAGAGACATTTATACCCACATTCATAGCACCATTGTTCAAAATAGCTAAAAGGCTGAAGCAACTCAAATGTCCACCAACAGTGAATGGATAAACAAAATACAGTGCATACATACAAAGGAATCTTATTCAGCCTTTAAAAAGAAGGGAAATTTTGACACATGCTACCACGTGGATGAAACTTGAGGACATTATGGCTAAGTGAAATAAGCCAGTCACAAAAAGACAAATACTGTATGATTTCACATATATGAGGTATATAAAGAAGTCAAACTCAAAGAAACAAAAAGTAGAATGGCACTTGTCACACACTAAGGGAAAAAGGAATATGGGAGTTGTCACTTAATGACTATAGAGTTTCAGTTTTGGAAGATGAAAAAGTTCTAGAGACAGGTTGCACAATAATGTGAATATACATAACACGCCCGAATTGTACACTCAAAAATGGTAAAGATGGTAAATTTTGTTATGTGTATGTCACCACATTTGAAAAAACAGAGTTGTTAGGATAAAGTATTCAATTGGTTAGTTCAGACAAATTAATTTGCCTAAAGGAGTTTTGATCTGTGGAAAAAAACTCAGTTATTATAAAAACTGATGTTGTAAATGATATATTTTCTTTTTAGACAAAATAGCTATCTAAGTAAAAAAAAATCACTGAAAATGATGAATGTGATGATTATAATGATGGTGATGATAATAATAGTGCACATTTATTGAGAACTCACCAGGGCCTGGCACCACACTAAGTATTTTGCATGCATTTAAATCCTCCAAACAATGTTTTTGTTTTATTTCCATTTTACGGAGGAAAACTCCAGACTCAGCAAAGTTGGTAACTTTCCCAGAGGGAAATAGTGATGGAGCACAAGCCAGACCCAGGTCTCCCCAACCCTGAAGCGTGGGCTCTTACAGAACCACAAGGGTCATTTTCCCATCACATACTTGCTTACATACAAAGGACAATGCAGACACCTCTGAGAAGGGCCAAAACCTCACCCAATTTAGAAATCCTTTTCAATTTCCACCTTCAAAAGAGGGAGTAGAGAAAACCTGGTTACTCACATCACTCTGCAGTGCATAAGCCTTCTTGGCGAGGTCCACGTTGATGCTATCCGGGGGGTAGCTGTAACTGTGTAAGATGTTCTTATAGTCCACGTCGCTGGCAATCGCCTGAGATTTCTTAGCCTGGGTGACTTGGAGCATATCAAGAGGTGTCGTGTAGACAGTTTTTGACTTTTCATAGTCTTTTCGATATTCACGCTGTGAATAGGAAATTAGCATTTATGACCACAAATTCTCCCTCCATGGATTTCCAGAAAAACATAGAGATCTCTCATAAACAATAAATACAAGTCATGGAAACAGATTCAAACAGGTGGGCAGTTATTTTGCCCCCAAATTTGTTCATATGTTACACATCACTGAAACTCCCCTAAAAAAATCACACATAGATCTTCCCAAATCAAAGAACAACTGTCAGAGAGTCACAGCAGACATGAGAATGGGCTGAAGCTTCTGCTTCCGCTGGAAATTCTTTTTTACAACAGTGTTTCTCGAGGACCACTAACAAGTGTTGTTTCTATTAATGTAATCTAACCCTTGAAGAGTTTTCCAGTAAAGAAGCATTTTTTTAAATTAATGATAATGACATGACAATATAATTTTATAAAATTCTTACTGCATACAGAGGGGCTGCAGACTTGTTGGCTTTATAGAATCATTTAAAAATGGATAGGTACTGATTTTTCAACCTATTATATTCTTGACAGTAGATAAGACCCACTGAGAATCCCAAAGATTTTTTTCATATCAAGTTTAATTTTGTTAACAATTTAAAAGAAGCTTCAGATTGCAGTAGTTAAAAGACCTCAAAGGAGAAAAGTTCGCGAAAATAAGCCATTAAAGTAACCTTGGCCCTTATGCACAGTGTTCTCATAAACCAAATGTCCCGACTGGGCCTCAAGAGATACGTTCATTGTCTGGTTTTCTGGAATGGTTGGACAGGGTGCTAATTAGGTGAAATTCCCAGCTTCATCATTTCCACTCACCAGTTACCATTACAGACAGAAAAATTCTGACCCACTGTCTTTAGAAAAATTCTAAACTCATTCTATCTTCCCATAATCATCCCCATAATGTTTTTAACAGTGAATCGAGTTAGCAAGTACAGATAGACATTACAAATATTCTATAGCAATTCCTTTTGCATATGATCTACCTTTTAGCTTTCTTAGAGATATTGATCTTTCTTCTTCTATTTTGTGGGTAGTCACTTTCACTGAATACATTTTTCACTTAATTATAAAGTCTAGGCCATGGTTTATAAAAATAAAATATGGGAACTTTCTGATAGGGAACATTGGAAAAATTGTTTTTATTAGGAATAAACTGACAAAGCAATGTTCCAACAGCAGTTAATGTGTGGAAGTGTTTTTGACAAAATTGTTTTGACTCTTTTGTTCATGTTCACACTAGCTCACACATACCAGCACATTTAAAATGTTGTCAAACATCCAAATGGCTTTAAAAGATTCTTTTTAAAAAGCTACACATGTTCTATACCTACAGCTTAATATTTTTGCCTGGATATTATAAAACAATGACTCATTTATTGTCTCATCTGGTCACCAACATCAATCAATTAACAAACTTTCGTTGAACAGTTATTATGTGCCTACTGTTGGGGTCTGTGATAGATTCTGATAGGTCGTGTGATATATAAGTGCTATCTACTGACATAATTCAGTGTGAAGTTACTAGAGAAAATTACTGAATTGGATGTTTTAAAGTGCTATGTGACTATAAAGTAAATGTAAAATGAGATAAAGAAGGTAGATCAATATATGAACGCACGGTTAAAATTAAATGATACAAACATCCTTCTTTTTCATCATGAAGGACTAATATCTGCAAGCTATGTTGAATATTCTTACCACTCTTAAGGGTGTTCTTTAAACATTTTTAAAAACACAGAATATACTTTAATTTGCAATAGTAAATGTTTGTCTCTCTGTAATAGAATTTTTTTTTTTTAAGACAGAATCTCGCTTCATCTGCCTGGGCTAGAGTGCAGTGGCATCATCATAGCTCACTGCAACCTCAAACTCCTGGGGTCAAGCTATCCTCTTGCCTCAGTCTCCTGAGTAGCTGGTATTACAGGTGTGCACCACGAGGCCCGGCTAATTTTTCTATTTTTAGTAGAGACGAGGTCTTGCTCTTGCTCAGGCTGGTCTCAAACTCCTGAGTTCAATCGATTCTCCCGCTTCGACCTCCCAGAGTGCTAGGATTACAGGTGTGAGCCACTGTACCCAGCCAATAATAAGAATTTTAACTGGAAAATGATACATGACCCATAAACAAGACTTAGGGAAGCCATGAGTTCCCTGAAATTCAGGCAAAAGGCATGAAAAAATGTTTATTTTCTAGATAGACAAACCAATTCTTTCATCAGATTCTCAAAGAGATCTATAATCAATGGAGCATTTTTCTTAGATCTAGACCAACACTGATTACTAAAGCAATAAAGAGGAATGATATTAATAGCTATATTAAGATTTTTTTTATTTGTGACTCATGGATTTCTTCTAAAGTATAGTTCTAAAATTATCATTTACAAAATATTTTTCAATTAGAATAAAAGATGAAAACATCTGGTGATATTTTCCGAAAGGTTTTGAGAACTACAATCAGTATTCTGTTAAACATTGCTGGATACATTTTTCAAAGTGAAAAGGACATAAAGTACAAATCAGTAATTTCTCTCCTCAAATGTAAGAGGTGCAAGAATCTGAGGCATCATTCTAAAGTTCTTGATAACAGATCTCTGGGAATATGCTAGAGCCATGGGCATGAAATCTTTTTACACAATCCTACCCTTGGGCATGTTAACAGGGAAGACATCTTGAAAACAAGACAGATTTGCAAAGACACTCACATCACTCTGGTTTTTGGCCGTCTTCAAGGAGTGCAGCATCTTGGGATCGTCCTCAATGCTGAGGGCTCCAATCATTTTCCCTTTGTTTTTCTCATAGTCTTTCTTGTACATCACCTGCAAAGACATCACACATGCCAGGTCCCACTCACCAGGAAACGTCGTCCTTGAGGACGCCCTGCCCAGGTCCCC